>CM022950.1:75102617-75382359 GCA_012931725.1 Litsea cubeba | reverse complement strand
TACCAATACTAATCTAATCAAACATTAGTTAAACCAATCCAAAATATTTTTTTGTTTTTATTTACTGAAATTCGGAATTAAAGGAAAAAATTCAAAGAATTTTTTTTTATTAATTATTTATTCCGAAATTCAATTAATTATAAAAAAATAATAAAAAAAAAATCAGAAAAATCAGAAAAACTTAGCAAAGTAAAATACTAACTAATATTAACTGCAAATAACACTACTGATGTAAACTAAATGACTAAATAACTAATGCAACCTAAATATGGGCATGCATATGAATCTAATATAACGAAAACTCAGATTTTTATCAAAACTTGGATTTGGCTCCCCGGCAACGGCGCCAAAACTTGATGTGAATTAAATCAATCCATTAAAATTACTGCAAGTGCACAGTTATCTTGTTGAGATAGTGGCAATTACAGGTCGATCCCACAGGGAGCACTACTAAGTTAAAATTTAAATCTGATTTTTTTTTAATCAAAGATTAATGAATAACTGAGATCTAAGAAAATCTAGAAGAATTCAGAAACAAACTAATCAAATATATAAGAAAATAGATCGGAGCATCCAGAATCCACTAAGCAAGATAATCAATCCATCATGCAATTATTCTACTATTTGTCTCAAAATAACTCAGATCAGAAACAAATCAATGTTTCGGATCCGGATGATTTGTCTTTTGTAAAAACCAGATTTTAATAAAAAGAATAAGATCACAACCCAAGACCTCCTTCACCTCATAAAAGAATGAAAAATCATAAGCATGACTCATCAAATTAAGCATAAACTATCAAAGGATCTCAACCCTAAGCATAATCTATCAAAATAAGTATAAATCATCAAACTATTTTCATTAGAAATCAAAATAGAGGCTGCCTAAGGCATGAAGACAGATCTATTATTCTAATAGAGCATGCATTTAAAAGAGACAAGTAAATAGAAAATTCACATAGATTAAATTAAAGATTTACTTAGCTTCATCTGTGTGCCCCAATCCAGAAATCTAGCCAGCCATTGAAAAGAACTCCATAAGTAATTTCATTAATAGCATCTCCTTGTACAATGGTCTCTCAGAAATCTCTCTTCTAAAAATCCTAATTTCTGAAACAGGGCTTCAGAATACCCAAAAATAATTCTTAAATTTTATTAATTAGGAAAAGAAAAGAAATGAGAGAAAATAGTGCTGGACGTCCAAGGAAAAAAAGTGTCTCTCGTATGCTTCCTTTTGGTTCCTCTTATAACCCCGGTTATCTTACAGATACATTGAATCTGAACACTTTCTCTGCAAATTTGATTTATCTTCATAGATAAGGTATATCTCTTATCTCTTTTAAATTTGAATGAGGTGGAAGCTTCTGGATAGCTTGACTAATCTTCAGATGGGGTCCCACAAGGGATATGTGGCAATTGATTATCAACGGTGTGGATTTAATTGCAATCCCGTCTAAAAATGAACATGAAAATCTCCAGGCCCGTAACTTTTTCAATTTAGCTCTGATTTGCATATTCTTGGGCTCCACGAATATCTACTCTGAATAAGCTTTCCAACGGTAGGTAAATTTCATCGATCCAACGGTTGGATTGAAAGTTATGGTCATTTGAAGATGAGTTATCCTGAGAAAAACGGGATTAACTTTTGAAATTTGATTTGCCAAGGATTCTTTCTCTCCACAACTCTTATTTTCCAAAGGAGATCAAATGTGGATGATTCAAACTCTTCTTCTTTTATTCCAATCATAATTGTACTATTTGAATTATCCATTAATAATTTCAAATCTGCAACTACTGCGGACCCTGCCATGTAGATCATTTCATCTGCTTGAATAGTGGGCCCTATGAGAAGTCTTCTATTGTAGTTAGGACTCTTCAACTGATATGATGAGTGGACCCCTCCTTTGAGTGATATTCACATGGCTTGTGTGTGGGGTCCATGTGGTAAGTTCTTCTTTTCAAACTTCAATTCAGCAATGCAGGGCCCATGATGACTATGTGTGCTTGAAAGTGGGTTCCATGACAGAGGCCTGCAATTCTCGTTTTCTGCACATTTTAATTCAACACATCAAATATTGAAGAGCCCATATTGAAGCGGGACCCATCCGGACAGAGTCCTACTCCAACTGAGACTCTTCGAAGAAAATTTGCAAAACATTCTAAATTAATGCAGAAAATATATGAAAAGTATGAAAATTCAAGTTTCTAGGTGAAAATGCATGAAATGATGGAATTAGATGAATAATGATGCAATTCACCTAATCAAACCCCTAATTTATCCTACAATGATGGGTAAATGTGCAAATTCATGAACTCAACACAGACACTCCATTGTATATACTATTCACTGCCTTGTTATTACAATTGGAGGCACACTTCTCATCCTTAGTCCATTCAGCTTTAGGTTTAGGAGCAGTTTGTCCACTAACCACTATCGTTGGTATGGAGTAGCCCTCCTCAACAATATCCCACACATCATCATCAATGGACTTAAGAAATCCAATCATCCTTTGCTTCCAATATGCATAATTAGAACCATCAAACAAAGGAGGCTTGGTAGTTGATGTCCTTTCTCTATTGAGCACCATTCTAGAAATCTTTATAGATCAAAACACAATAACTTAGTGCAACCCGCTCTGATACCAATTGAAAGAATATTTAGGGGTTCCCGATTTCTAGATTGGTCTACTCAAATAAAAAGTGTGCAAATAATAAAAACTATGCAGCGGAAATAAAACTCAAGCACACACCACAAGGACACCAAATTTTAGGTGGAAAACCCTAACCGGGTAAAAAAAACCACCGATCCAACCTGGATCAATAATCAAGCACTATGAATCTCGCAATTACAAGAAACTCAGATTTCCTCCCCAGATATCCCCTACCTAAGGACTGAAGTTACCTTGTGTCGCTTCACGCTTCAACGACTTCACACCGCTGATTGCAACAGACTCAATCCAGCACTTGACTCCTCAAATCTTCTACGCAAGAAGACAATCTTCTACAAAGGATGCAGAAGAACAGGCTCTAGAGAACTTGTCAGCACAACTTCTTAATAAATCTCTAGAAAAGAATTCTCTCAATCAAATCTCTAACTCAGCACTTTGAGAGGTGAGGTGTATCTTTGGAATAGCCCTTGAGTCCTTTAAATAGCCCTTGGGACGTGCTTAATATTCCCTAATTTGATTAGGATTAAAACCATCAGTTTGAGCACTATTAGAAAAGTGGTTTCCACTTTTTCCGGACTACCTGCGCCATGTCCGCTCGAGCGGACCCTTCATCCGCTCGAGCGGATGAGGTACTGTTTCCTGTCTTCGCACATTTATCAAGTTTGTCAGGCTGCCAAAGTTTGTATACTTTCTCTGTTATGTTGGCTTTGGAAAAATACTCTAAGGCTCTCCTATTGTTTACTAATTTAATGGCCTTGGTGATGTCACCACCATAAAAGAAAGTATGGAACACCACGTGTGTAGTATGGAAAAGCACTCATGTGATGACAAGTCATGTGATGTCATCATGCTCTGGTAGTCCTCATGTGCTTATGAAATGGAAATTGATTCTTGTGTATGGTAGTCCTCATGAGTTCATGAAACTTCATGGCAAAGTCTTCTTCCAGCCTTTTTCTTCTAATCCTTTCAGACCATCTTCTTAGAGTCCTTCCCATCTTTTGAGTCCTTTTCTAAATAAGACATACAACTCAAAGACCCAAAGTTTTGTCCAACCCATGAATTTAGCCAACACTCAAAATCCTAACAATCTCCCCCTTTGGCAATTCATGGACAAAACTCCCTAATACAAAAAGATCTACCAAAAAGAAACCCAAAATACATTAAAAAAAATATTAAAAAAAATTAGGCAATCAGCACATGTAGATCTTCAATGTCTCTGACTCTTCTGAACTTCTTGTTCTCCCCCTTGATCTGTCACCGTTTCTCCCCCTTTTTGTCCATAATTGACAAAGCGAAAGATAAGAATCGCAGCTTTCTTGTCAATTAGGATTAATAGCTCCCCCTCAATTGCAACTCCCCCGGAATATATCTTCAGCGCAGCACTGGGGGTGGGAGCTTGATCTCATTGATCAGGGCTTTTTATATGTAGTCACCCACACTTGTGTATTTTGTTTTTCCAGCATAGTGTGAGTAAACTCATTAGTCAAATCAGATTTTCTAACCCAAATTGCAGTCGTCTTGGGTGGAGAAAAATTCTCTCGCCATTGTTTGGTTTTAGGTAGACTATTCAGCTTCTTGCAATAGGGACGAATGTGTCCTTTCTTTCCACAATGGTGACAAGTGGAAGTGTGTGCAGCGCATGACACATTCTTTTTCTTGAAACTACTCGACATATTATGTATATGTGCACTATGTGGAGTAGCATGTGCAATACTTGAAACAAAAATTATTTTACCTTTACCATTTGAAGTGGATGCACCATGATCATAACCGAGACCGCTTCTGTCAAACTGAGACTTCTGACTGCACAAGATATTTGTAAGATTTTTCGAACCAGTGTTCATCTTGTGTAGAGAAGCTTTTGTGACTTCTAGCTCGGACAAAGTGATCTTCAGTTTTCCTTGCAGATCTTGATTTTCAGCTTTCAGTGTCACTGTCTCATTCTGCAGATCTGCTACTTCTTTTTCAGCTTTCTGCAGTTTTTGACCATCAGTAGTCAAATTTTCAGTCAAACAGTTTTTCTGACTTTTCAAGAGATGAACATATTTAAGCGCTTGCTCTAATTCAATTTGCAGTGCAGAATTTTCTTCTTGAGCAGCCTTCAACTTGATAGTGACCTTGTTAGCAAATTTAGTCATCTTGACGCAATCAGCATATGTAGCATGGTACAATTCTTCAAAATCTTTCTCTTGATCTGACATCTCATCATCACTGTCAGTATCATTGTCAGACACAGACGCAGCCAGGAACGCCATAAACTTTTCCTTCCCTTTATCTAAAGGATCGTTTTCAAAATCGTTTTCTTCTTCCTTTTCTTCTTCATAAGATTCTTCATCCCAAATTGTGTTGAGAACCTTTTGCTTTGTACTCTTTTTCTTGTTAGCACATTCATTAGCATAATGACCATAGCCTTGGCACTCGAAACACTTTGTTCCTTTGGCAGAGTCTTTCTTCCCAGATTTTAAATGCTTCCAATTCGCCTTTTTTGACTTCATGTATTTTTTGTAGCACTTCATAAACTCAGCCATATTATCTTCACCCTCAGATTCAGAATCAGATTCAATTTTCTTTTCAGGCTTCTTTCTTGATTCTGAGATGACTTTCAAAGCAATACCCTTCTCTTTTGATTTTCCTTTATTCAACCGGTTTGCTTCAAAGGTTTGAAGATTTCCAACTAGCTGGTTGATCTTGAGGGTATCAAGATTCTTGTTTTCTTCAATAGCGTCAACTTTAGAATCGAACCTCGAAGGTAGAGACCGCAAAATTTTCTTGACAATCTTGTTTTCTTGAATTTCCTCACCCAGATTGAAAACAGAATTGACAATATCATTCAGTTTTGCATAAAATTCATCAAAGGTCTCATCTTCTTCCATCACGATGGTTTCAAATTCTTTAGTTAGCCTTTGTAATTTTGCTTGCTTCACCGTGTCTGTACCCTCATAAACCGTCTGTAAGACTTCCCATGCTTCTTTTGCGGTTTTGCAAGTGGAAATCCTACGGAACTCTTCAGCAGACACTCCATTGTATATACTATTCACTGCCTTGTTATTACAATTGGAGGCACACTTCTCATCCTTAGTCCATTCAGCTTTAGGTTTAGGAGCAGTTTGTCCACTAACCACTATCGTTGGTATGGAGTAGCCCTCCTCAACAATATCCCACACATCATCATCAATGGACTTAAGAAATCCAATCATCCTTTGCTTCCAATATGCATAATTAGAACCATCAAACAAAGGAGGCTTGGTAGTTGATGTCCCTTCTCTATTGAGCACCATTCTAGAAATCTTTATAGATCAAACACAATAACTTAGTGCAACCCGCTCTGATACCAATTGAAAGAAATATTTAGGGGTTCCCGATTTCTAGATTGGTCTACTCAAATAATCAGACAAGAGTGTGCAAATAATAAAAACTATGCAGCGGAAATAAAACTCAAGCACACACCACAAGGACACCAAATTTTAGGTGGAAAACCCTAACCGGGTAAAAAAACCACCGATCCAACCTGGATCAATAATCAAGCACTATGAATCTCGCAATTACAAGAAACTCAGATTTCCTCCCCAGATATCCCCTACCTAAGGACTGAAGTTACCTTGTGTCGCTTCACGCTTCAACGACTTCACACCGCTGATTGCAACAGACTCAATCCAGCACTTGACTCCTCAAATCTTCTACGCAAGAAGACAATCTTCTACAAAGGATGCAGAAGAACAGGCTCTAGAGAACTTGTCAGCACAACTTCTTAATAAATCTCTAGAAAAGAATTCTCTCAATCAAATCTCTAACTCAGCACTTTGAGAGGTGAGATGTATCTTTGGAATAGCCCTTGAGTCCTTTAAATAGCCCTTGGGACGTGCTTAATATTCCCTAATTTGATTAGGATTAAAACCATCAGTTTGAGCACTATTAGAAAAGTGGTTTCCACTTTTTCCGGACTACCTGCGCCATGTCCGCTCGAGCGGACCCTTCATCCGCTCGAGCGGATGAGGTACTGTTTCCTGTCTTCGCACATTTATCAAGTTTGTCAGGCTGCCAAAGTTTGTATACTTTCTCTGTTATGTTGGCTTTGGAAAAATACTCTAAGGCTCTCCTATTGTTTACTAATTTAATGGCCTTGGTGATGTCACCACCATAAAAGAAAGTATGGAACACCACGTGTGTAGTATGGAAAAGCACTCATGTGATGACAAGTCATGTGATGTCATCATGCTCTGGTAGTCCTCATGTGCTTATGAAATGGAAATTGATTCTTGTGTATGGTAGTCCTCATGAGTTCATGAAACTTCATGGCAAAGTCTTCTTCCAGCCTTTTTCTTCTAATCCTTTCAGACCATCTTCTTAGAGTCCTTCCCATCTTTTGAGTCCTTTTCTAAATAAGACATACAACTCAAAGACCCAAAGTTTTGTCCAACCCATGAATTTAGCCAACACTCAAAATCCTAACAATCTCCCCCTTTGGCAATTCATGGACAAAACTCCCTAATACAAAAAGATCTACCAAAAAGAAACCCAAAATACATTAAAAAAATATAAAAAAAATTAGGCAATCAGCACATGTAGATCTTCAATGTCTCTGACTCTTCTGAACTTCTTGTTCTCCCCCTTGATCTGTCACCGTTTCTCCCCCTTTTGTCCATAATTGACAAAGCGAAAGATAAGAATCGCAGCTTTCTTGTCAATTAGGATTAATAGCTCCCCCTCAATTGCAACTCCCCCGGAATATATCTTCAGCGCAGCACTGGGGGTGGGAGCTTGATCTCATTGATCAGGGCATTTTATATGTAGTCACCCACACTTGTGTATTTTGTTTTTCCAGCATAGTGTGAGTAAACTCATTAGTCAAATCAGATTTTCTAACCCAAATTGCAGTCGTCTTGGGTGGAGAAAAATTCTCTCGCCATTGTTTGGTTTTAGGTAGACTATTCAGCTTCTTGCAATGGGGACGAATGTGTCCTTTCTTTCCACAATGGTGACAAGTGGAAGTGTGTGCAGCGCATGACACATTCTTTTTCTTGAAACTACTCGACATATTATGTATATGTGCACTATGTGGAGTAGCATGTGCAATACTTGAAACAAAAATTATTTTACCTTTACCATTTGAAGTGGATGCACCATGATCATAACCGAGACCGCTTCTGTCAAACTGAGACTTCTGACTGCACAAGATATTTGTAAGATTTTTCGAACCAGTGTTCATCTTGTGTAGAGAAGCTTTTGTGACTTCTAGCTCGGACAAAGTGATCTTCAGTTTTCCTTGCAGATCTTGATTTTCAGCTTTCAGTGTCACTGTCTCATTCTGCAGATCTGCTACTTCTTTTTCAGCTTTCTGCAGTTTTTGACCATCAGTAGTCAAATTTTCAGTCGAACAGATTTTCTGACTTTTCAAGAGATGAACATATTTAAGCGCTTGCTCTAATTCAATTTGCAGTGCAGAATTTTCTTCTTGAGCAGCCTTCAACTTGATAGTGACCTTGTTAGCAAATTTAGTCATCTTGACGCAATCAGCATATGTAGCATGGTACAATTCTTCAAAATCTTTCTCTTGATCTGACATCTCATCATCACTGTCAGTATCATTGTCAGACACAGACGCAGCCAGGAACGCCATAAACTTTTCCTTCCCTTTATCTAAAGGATCGTTTTCAAAATCGTTTTCTTCTTCCTTTTCTTCTTCATAAGATTCTTCATCCCAAATTGTGTTGAGAACCTTTTGCTTTGTACTCTTTTTCTTGTTAGCACATTCATTAGCATAATGACCATAGCCTTGGCACTCGAAACACTTTGTTCCTTTGGCAGAGTCTTTCTTCCCAGATTTTAAATGCTTCCAATTCGCCTTTTTTGACTTCATGTATTTTTTGTAGCACTTCATAAACTCAGCCATATTATCTTCACCCTCAGATTCAGAATCAGATTCAATTTTCTTTTCAGGCTTCTTTCTTGATTCTGAGATGACTTTCAAAGCAATACCCTTCTCTTTTGATTTTCCTTTATTCAACCGGTTTGCTTCAAAGGTTTGAAGATTTCCAACTAGCTGGTTGATCTTGAGGGTATCAAGATTCTTGTTTTCTTCAATAGCGTCAACTTTAGAATCGAACCTCGAAGGTAGAGACCGCAAAATTTTCTTGACAATCTTGTTTTCTTGAATTTCCTCACCCAGATTGAAAACAGAATTGACAATATCATTCAGTTTTGCATAAAATTCATCAAAGGTCTCATCTTCTTCCATCACGATGGTTTCAAATTCTTTAGTTAGCCTTTGTAATTTTGCTTGCTTCACCGTGTCTGTACCCTCATAAACCGTCTGTAAGACTTCCCATGCTTCTTTTGCGGTTTTGCAAGTGGAAATCCTACGGAACTCTTCAGCAGACACTCCATTGTATATACTATTCACTGCCTTGTTATTACAATTGGAGGCACACTTCTCATCCTTAGTCCATTCAGCTTTAGGTTTAGGAGCAGTTTGTCCACTAACCACTATCGTTGGTATGGAGTAGCCCTCCTCAACAATATCCCACACATCATCATCAATGGACTTAAGAAATCCAATCATCCTTTGCTTCCAATATGCATAACTAGAACCATCAAACAAAGGAGGCTTGGTAGTTGATGTCCCTTCTCTATTGAGCACCATTCTAGAAATCTTTATAGATCAAAACACAATAACTTAGTGCAACCCGCTCTGATACCAATTGAAAGAAATATTTAGGGGTTCCCGATTTCTAGATTGGTCTACTCAAATAATCAGACAAAAGTGTGCAAATAATAAAAACTATGCAGCGGAAATAAAACTCAAGCACACACCACAAGGACACCAAATTTTAGGTGGAAAACCCTAACCGGGTAAAAAAAACCACCGATCCAACCTGGATCAATAATCAAGCACTATGAATCTCGCAATTACAAGAAACTCAGATTTCCTCCCCAGATATCCCCTACCTAAGGACTGAAGTTACCTTGTGTCGCTTCACGCTTCAACGACTTCACACCGCTGATTGCAACAGACTCAATCCAGCACTTGACTCCTCAAATCTTCTACGCAAGAAGACAATCTTCTACAAAGGATGCAGAAGAACAGGCTCTAGAGAACTTGTCAGCACAACTTCTTAATAAATCTCTAGAAAAGAATTCTCTCAATCAAATCTCTAACTCAGCACTTTGAGAGGTGAGGTGTATCTTTGGAATAGCCCTTGAGTCCTTTAAATAGCCCTTGGGACGTGCTTAATATTCCCTAATTTGATTAGGATTAAAACCATCAGTTTGAGCACTATTAGAAAAGTGGTTTCCACTTTTTCCGGACTACCTGCGCCATGTCCGCTCGAGCGGACCCTTCATCCGCTCGAGCGGATGAGGTACTGTTTCCTGTCTTCGCACATTTATCAAGTTTGTCAGGCTGCCAAAGTTTGTATACTTTCTCTGTTATGTTGGCTTTGGAAAAATACTCTAAGGCTCTCCTATTGTTTACTAATTTAATGGCCTTGGTGATGTCACCACCATAAAAGAAAGTATGGAACACCACGTGTGTAGTATGGAAAAGCACTCATGTGATGACAAGTCATGTGATGTCATCATGCTCTGGTAGTCCTCATGTGCTTATGAAATGGAAATTGATTCTTGTGTATGGTAGTCCTCATGAGTTCATGAAACTTCATGGCAAAGTCTTCTTTCAGCCTTTTTCTTCTAATCCTTTCAGACCATCTTCTTAGAGTCCTTCCCATCTTTTGAGTCCTTTTCTAAATAAAACATACAACTCAAAGACCCAAAGTTTTGTCCAACCCATGAATTTAGCCAACACTCAAAATCCTAACACCATGTCACTTGAGGTGTACATGGGGGAGAGGCCTCACACCATTGACAACACTCTTGGACAAATTCATATTCAGTGGTCTCTCTCCCGCCCCAAAAGGGATCACAACAGTTACTGTCAGCTTCGAAATAGACACTAGATGGCATTTTGGCAGTCTCGGCTGTGGAAAACAACAATGGTAAGAGAATGGAGGCGACGATTGTCAATGACCAAGGCAGGCTGAAGAATGAGGACATCAGGAGGATGGTCTTAGAAGCAGAGAGGTACAAAGCTGATGATGAAAACCACATGAACAATGTCAAGGCAAAGAACGGATTGGAGAGTGCAATAATTGATTTCAAGAATTCCATCCTTGCAGATGACAACGTTAGATCTAAGAACAAGATGAAAATCCAGAGTCTAATCAAACCAACTGAGGAGTGGCTGAAGAAGGGGGAAAAGCTCCTATATGGAGATAAATTTCGTCGTGAGTACAAAAGGAACATGTTTCTTACTTCCACGAGGCATTAGAGATTGCAAGGAATTCTAGCAAGAAGTCCGCCTGTTGGGAAAGCCCTCTCTGTTGCTGTATCGACTATTTTGCTTATTGTTGTTAGCATCTCCACTAGTTGATAGGTATATCATATATGATTTGCTTTTAAATGCATGAACAAAGTTTCATCTGTACTTATGTTAAAAAAGTTTTATTATGTAGTTGTGATTTGAGGGGACATTACTCTTGTACCTTTGTGTTTCTTTCTTTCTTTTTTTTTCTTTTCTTCTTGCATTTTTGTTTGAATTCTATTCTCTTCTAATATAAGTTATTGTTACCGATCAAAAAAGAAAAAAAAATTGTTAAAAAGGTGTGGTGTTTCCTCATATTCCATGTTAATAAGACTAAATATGTTATGACAGTAATGATTTGGTGATATTTTACACATTGATTAGATTAGGATCTCAACTATCATGAGTGGCATACAAGCGCCGACATTTTAGATTGTGACACATCATTAGTGGCCCATCCATTGATGATCAGCCCAATATTTGTTGATATGGTGCCCCATCCATGATGGTGCTTGATGCAATTGAGTTCCTGTTATCAATGACGAGTCCATATCACATCTATGATGGATCTATATCAGGGATCATGTTGCAATGCTTATGCCTTTGTTACCACTTCAAACTCAAACCCCCCAAATACACGACAGAGAGGGGGGGGGGGTTTCGTCTTAGCAAAAATATTATAAAAGAAGTATGGAATGAAGGTCATGGTAGAGGGGGTCTCAGCAAAAACGGCATTAAAGAATTGGGCAATGAAGGTTCTTACATGGAAATATTAGATGGTACCATCACTTTTTTAGAATTTAATTTACTAGGATAAGGAATGAGCACTCCTTTTAAAGGTGATAATGTTTGATGGCCATTTGCGGTTCATAACTTTAAAATTTTTCAGGCCTACTTTGTATTGAAATCATAGGCCCCTGCATGGTTTAGAAGACCCACATCAAGGAAGATAAACTATGGTATCCCTGCATGGGTCAGAATACGCAGGGGTATTTCGTGTGGTCCTTCTTAGACTGTTTTGAGCTTATGTTTGGCTACAGTTCCGGCTATGGTTTCTTTTCTTGTTAGATTACATTATTTATTTACTTCTCCATTTTAACTGTTACGCAAAGATAATAAAACCTCTATAGTTGTTTAATCAATTTACACAACATTGATTTGTGCATCGCACAGGGGCTTATGCGAGTATCCATCAACTGTGATTTGCTCTTTGATGCATGAACTAATCCCTAGTTCTGGACCTGGTATTTTCTCAGTGGCCCGCAGTTCTTAGAAGGGACCATCATACGATAGTAACGAAGCCCTTTTTTTTTTTGACCATGGTGTGATTTCAGATAAAAGCCCCTCTATGCCGATGTGGGCCATGTGGCCTCATATGTTGTACGCTAGTTCTATTTTCAGTAATTTGAACTTCCATCCCACAAGCATGGAATTACAACCATTACCCAGACAAGATGCCGAAGAGTTCATTGTCACAAAATTTATTTCTGTTGCTCATACTTTCCGCTTCATTTCCAACAGTGCTTATTTCCCCTGTGGGACTTTCCAAGAGAAAGGAACTGTAGCAGTTGACAGGAATATAGGGATAGCCTAGTGGTAACGGCTCCCTCTCTCATCCCTCCCATGAGATTGATCCCTGGTGGGAGGCTTTAATCCTCTCCAGTTTAGTTTGACCACTGAGCTAAGAAAAGAAAAAGGAAAAATGAACTATAGCAATTGACATATGGCTCGGTTGATTTCCTTTGGAGATACTGGTGTTCAATCATTTAGAAGTGATGTTATCTTATCATAAAAACCTTTTGAGTTTTGAATTTTAGTTGTCCATTGCTGTAAATTTGAAGTGCAATAACTAGGAACGTAAAAACTATTACTGTCAGATTAATCACATGTAAAAACACATCATTGTGTTTTTGTATTGCAATCATGTGCTTTACAATACATTCAGGAAGTTGACCCAATTTCCCTTGGAGTGAGATTCGGCATAGCATCAAAAGGCCCCATGTACAACAATTCTTAGAGGTTCATCCATTTTTTAGGTGATCCCAGGTTAACAATCACAAAAGGTGGGCTTAAATTGTAATTCCTATAAAAGTGAGCCATATGTCTTAAGTCCTTTATATGGACCTAAGTTCAATTTTGTAATTTCTAAAGGTGGGCCACATGTACAACAATTCCTAGGGCATGTTATTTTGCGAGAATTCTAAAAATTCTTGTTTGGAGAGTTTTGGAATTCTCGAAATATTGTCCCCAGTCCCCCACATGAAATTCCAAAATCCTCATCATCCATCCAGCATTTTGAAATGTTGAGGGGGTTGGGTTTTGAGAATTCTAAAAGCTAAGGGCTTTTTTTTTTAACCAGAATTTCTGACAAGAATTTTTGTATTTTGAAAATTCATGCACATGATGTGATGGCTTATCCACTGACATTTACTCATGATATATTTCTTTATCAGAATTTCGAAATTCCAGCCACTTAAAAAAGTCTCAAATGACCTTTAGGAACCCTAAAATTCCAATCACTTTGCTTTTTGTCGAAATTTCTGGATACTAAAAAGCGGAGGAGGATTCCAGAATTCCACATGTTGGTATAAACTATGCAGAAATGAATTTTTCGAGGCCCTAAAAGTGACCTTTTAGGGGGGAGGGGCAATTAGAAATTCATTAATGATTCAACGAAATATTACATAAGAAAGTTTCAGGAGATAGCTTTTATAAAAGTATAAACCCCAACATGATAAGTTCTTATAAGAAATCATGTAGGGAGTGAAAACCCGTACATGCGAGAAGTGGGGAGAGACCAGGGATTGATAGATGTCATCCAGGTGAGAGGCGGGGCTGGCAACCGCTCACTGTAAAGTTTCCTTATTTCAATTGAATCGTCAAATCAAACTAAAGAGAACTAGTAAATAAATCTACCAATCACACACCAAAAGAAGGCATGTACAATATTTTACATGGAAACCCTATCTAGGGAGAAAAATCACGATCCGAAATCAAGCACTATTGAACAGTTACAAGATATACTCACAGCTCCCTTTCCCAATCTATCCGTCGACCTAAAGACTATAGTTGTTCTTGCACAACTTCCCCGTTGTCACGACTCCCCATCACGCACCGTTTCCTGCACTTAATCCAGCAACACCTTGAGAACTAAGATGAACGAATCTTATATGAGAAGGCAGAAGCAACAAACCTTCTGGAGCAACTCTTCAACACAAACTCTCAATGATGGCTCTAGAGAATAATGGATCTCTTTCTGAATTTTTCTCACCTTAGAACAATGAGAGAATAACTTCTTGGATGTCGTTAGGGTTGAGATAAACACACTATATACAACCCAAAGTTCGTGCCTTGGCATAAGAACACAAATAAGACTCAAACTTGGAAATTCCAATTTCAAAAGGAAACAAAATCTGCAGCCTTTCCTAAAAAATTTTCGAGGTCCGATTGATTGGGTATGGGGTCCGATCGATCGGGTAACACACTATCTCCCAAAATTGTTATGTTAGTGCCTGTTAACTGAGACCTTTTTCACATCTGATCGATCGGGCCTCGTGAGTTCACCCGGATTTCTTCTGTTTTTCTTCTTTTGTTCACCTCAACTCTTCCAATGACACAACACAGTCCATTCTAAAATAAATAAAAAATTACAACTTAATGGACCCAAAGTTTTGTCCAATCTAAGAATTAGCCAACATACGATAATTCCTATCCATGCTTCTTTCCTAACTTTTGTGGGATTCACACTCTTTTCAAGAAAAGGAATGTGACAATTGACATTTGGCTTGGCTGAGGAGATACTTGTGTTCAATCATTTGTATGTGATGTTTTATTATCACAAATCCTTGTGTTCAATCATTTGTATTTACTGATGTTTTATTATCACAAATCCTTGGAGTTTTGAGTTATAGTTGTCTAATGCCTTCAATCTGAAGTGTTGTAATATATACTTAGGAATGTCATCAAACGAAAAAACTGCTTGTAATACTAATTATGAAGAGTCTACCGCTGTAGCTCAATTGGTTAAGGGCATGAGTGAGTTTGCCCACGTGAGAATTTGGATTTTCAATGTAGCAAAAAAAAAAAAAATCCTTATCATGAAGATTATATGTAATAGCGATAGGTTAAGAAAATAAGGTTACATCAAAAGATATGTTGAGAAATGCTAAAACACAAGTAATCACCTACTCTGAAATTTCAGAGAAAGATGAAAAGAAATAAAAAAAAAACTAAAATAATACCGAATGAAGGTAGAAAACATACCTAAATAGCGTGGGTTTTTGCCTTTGGTGACATTGTGATACTTCTAGTGATGAAGCTCTTGACATGTCCTTGAATCATATTAATTATAACAGAAATAACCATGAGAACTGCAATGCCAAATCAACATGCATTGACCATCTCTTTGCAACCGCTGTGGGAACTTGTGGGTTGGAATTCTCATCCAACTCCAATCTCTGCTTCGAGTAAAGCTCCAGAGAGACTAAACTTAGAGTGAGAGATTTGAGGATACAGAGAGTAGTCAAGGATAGCTGGATATTTAGGAGAGAGCTGCATTAGAAACACTTGGGGCCTGTTTGCTTATATTAAAATACATAGTCAAATGAATTCTAATTAGTACGGCCATATAGATCACATGCAAAAATTTAAGTCATTTTGCTCCCTGTTGCTTTTGTATTTTAATCATGTGGCTTACCCCAGGTCCCCATCTCCAATTGGAGAGAGATTTGGTGTAGCATCCCAGTCTGATTGCATCTGAACAGATCACAAATTCACCATTTTTAATATGCAAGAATGGATCTTGAAGAGGCAAAAATATAATTCATCCCGGCTAAATTACCCATAAATCTACATGATTATTTTCTCAATGTGTTTGCACCCGGAGGTTGTGGGTTCGAAACTGCACTACCGCACTGGGGCTGCAGGAGAGTTTTACCCGGCTTTCTCTCCTGGGCTCGTAGGGATTATTCTGGCCCAAAGGGCTAGAAACCATGCGTTCTTAAAAAAAAAAGTGTTCAATAGATCAAATATAGACAACGATCGCACCATACAAGCAGAATGCGACTGAAAAGCAGAAATACAATCCAAATGCATCAGGTCTAACTCTGAGTTCTAGAAGATGCTTTACAAGCATTGGAAGAGCCGTAGCCTGAAATTTCATGCATTGAGCACATTATTGATAATGTAATTACTGCATATAAATAATAAGGTATAAGATTGTGTCAATTATGTTATTAGTTGTGTTATCAATCTTTTGGTGGGACTAAATGCTATTTAAGTACAATTTGAGGGCATGCAAGTGAAGGATTAGCATTCAATTTTAATGGTTTAGATTATTAATAAGTGGCCCTACGGTGGAGTTCCATACATCCCACTTAGGGGAATTGTCTAGGCAACTACTCAGGGATCTAGAGTTATAGGAATTGAATTTAATGTATTATTAAATTGATCAAATTCTACTTTTATATAATATGAAATAGCAAAATAAAAATAAAAATAAATAAAAATAAATCACTTAATCGCATATTTCCATTTTAAATTTGCAGAAAAGTGGCAGCAAATGAAATTGGAAACAAGATTGCATACTGTGCATGCAAACGCCAAATGAGACACAAAGAATAGCCTTTAATTTCATGCAAATGAAGAAATCATTACATATTTAAGGTAGAAATTATTTAAATTAAAGGAAATGGTATTATTTTTACATCCAATAATAAGTACCCAAAATCAAATAAATAAATAAATAAGAAAACGATTTGCACTTCCAATAATGATAGATTTCGAAGATATAGAAATTAAAAAAAAACTACATGTAATAGATTTAAAAATAGAAGTTTATCGTTATTGTCTGTTCTGTTATTGATATAATACCTAATACTTAAGTAATTTGATGGTACATTTGATGTACATGTTAAGTCTCATCCAAATTGGATAATGAATTAATATTCAAATTAAATATAAGCTAATTATGAAAATTTTGAATTGATTGAATTATAAGCCCATTTGTATAACTATCATAATATAATTTATATTATAACATGATTAATTAGAAATAAGTCCAATATTGTGCTTCAACAATATGTAAGTAAATATTTGTAAATTAATTTGTGATTCTCCCGATTTAAATTGTTGGTATATTTAGTAGGGGTTTTTACAAAAAAAAATAGTCCTCACTACAAATTAGACGAATTAATTATGAAAAATACAAAATTGACATGTTAGAGTGCATTACATTTTTTGAATAAAATTATATCTCGTGATGATATCATTATCCTCCTGACATCTATTTTCCATATACTCTGCCCAACATAACCAATTTTTAGTTTCTCCATCTGCAAGTTCTCTGAATCTTTTTTTTTTTTTTTTGTTCCTCATTTCTGAAAAAAAATATCTCATTCATACTCATAACTCAAGTTGGGTAATTATCAAAGAGCTCGAAGGGAAATCCCTAGACATTTATTAAGTTGTCTCTAACCTCCTTTGTTTGTCTCGCCTAGAATCGATTTTATTTTTTCCTCATTCTGATCTATAGTTGTTGAGACAATTAAAAACGGTGTTTCCTTATTTCGATGTCATTTATTTTATCTTTGCTTTAAATCATTAGATTTAAACATTACCTCGGTGGTCCTTAATTGTTTCCAAATGGTAGCAACATACCTTTTGTTACTTCGCTTTATGAAAACAATTGATTCCGTTATGATACATTTTTCATCTAAATAGTTTTACCAATTCGAAGATTACCCGGTGCAGATCTTCAGAGAGTTCCGACAACTTTCGGCATTGGCAACGGCCACATCCTTTTTCAAGATTTAAAATAGGAAAAAAAGGTATTTACCAAAAAAAGAAGATAGAGAAAAAAGGTAAAATCTCTATTTCTGATCCTCTCTCTTATGCTTGTTTTTTTTTTCTATTTTGATTCTGATTTTGTCAATATTGAGAGAAATCGAATGTAAGTTTGATTAATATACCATTAGACTTTAATGGTATTAAATAAAAGACTAAAATAACATGGTAGAGATTTTTTTGAACTTCCCTTTCTCCGCTGAAAGACATTTTCATCGCCTTCCTCCTTAAATACTTGCATCTAAGTGAGCCCCACAAGCTCAACTACATATTAGCAACATGCAATGTGATCTTTAAATTAACTTATATACCCAAATTCATATGCCACGTGGATTATAGAGAGTCCACATATAAAAACCCCTGCTGTGTGGAAGACTTGCAACAAATTCTTGCACCTGAGTTTTTCCCTCGACTTGGGAACGAAGAGAACGAAGAAAAAAAAAAAGAAAAAAAAAAAAAAGAGGAATCCTAGAGAGAGAGAAAGAAGAGGAAGAGAGAGATTTATCTACACAAACACAAGAAAGAGAAAGAAAGGGAGAAAGTATAGGAATAAGAGAGAGAAAGAGAGATGGCGAAGATCTCTCATCATCATCATCACCCTCCAAATGATACCATCCCTTCTTTCACTGTCCATCCATCTGAAAGAAGAACCCTTTCACCTCTTCTGATGAGAGAGAACCAAAACCCTTTCTCTACACGCGCCTATATATCCCACACGCGCGCCTCGTCCTTTCGCGCATCCGCTTTTTCTATAACACTCTCTCTCTCTTTCCTTTTCGCTTCCATAAGACCCTTCGCTTCCTTCGGGCAACTGTGTACGCGCTAGGGTTTCCTAATCTAGAAGGTAAGACCATTCTCTCTCCGTATGAAGATTTAGTTTCTGTTTCTTTTGTGGGTTTTGTTTGTGGGTTCTTGATTTCTTACGATTTTGGGGTGGTGGGTCGATGGGGGATTGGGTTGTTTGTTATTGGTTTTCCTCTTGTTGGTTGAGATGAGGTGGTTTTCTGTGGGTTTGTTGATTTTTCTGTTTCTTTTTTGGGTTTTGTTTGTGGGTTCTTGATTTCTTCGGATTTGGGTTGGTGGGTCGATGGGGGAATAGGTTGTTTGCTATTGGTTTCATCTTGTTTGTTGAGATGAGGTGATTTGCTGTGGGTTTGTTGATTTTTCTGTTTCTTGTGGGTTTTGTTTGTGGGTTCTTGATTTCTTCCGATTTGGGGTGGTGGGTCGATGGGGGATTAGGTTGTTTGCTATTGGTTTCCTCTTGTTGGTTGTGATGAGGTGAGATTTTCTGCGGGTTTTGTATGTGGGTTCTTGATTTCTTCCGATTTGGGTTGATGGGTCGGCGGGGGATTGGGTTGTTTCCTATTGGTTTTCCTCTTATTGATTGAGTTTTTCTGTGGGTCTGGTGATATGTTTTGTTGTTGGTGGTGGTGGGTCGATGCGGGATTTGGTCGTTTGTTCTTGATTTCTTCTAATCGATTGAGATGGGGTATTCTTCGAAGTGGGTTTTGCAGATTTCTTCTCTTTTGTACAGATGGTTTGATTTGAGATTTGTTTTTTTTTTTTTTCACATGTTTTTGGTGATACTTCGTTTTGTGATTGATCGGTTTATTGGATGGTATATATTTTACTTGTGTTTACTGACTGATTTGCCCAATCGTTTTTGGTGAATGTGTTGTTTTCTTGGGGTTTTTACCTTCCAATTTTCTTCATGTTTAGGGGTGTTTCTTGTATATGATTGTCTTGGTTTTCTGTGGATTTGCATCTTCTGTTCTGAAATTACTTTTGCTCTTCTTTTTCATTCATAGCGGTTATTTGCGTTAATTGTTTTTTTTAATTTTGTCTATTGGTTATTGTTTTCCCTCATTGTTGTTTTTTCACTTGCATCCCTCGTTTCATATCCCTATCTAGATTCTTCTTGAATTATTCATTATTCTAGCCTTGTTCCTTTATCCTTTTTGTATTTATTTCTTATCTTAGATTATTCTGCTTTCAGATGTTTTTAGAATGGTCTTGGGTTTTGGTTTTTTTATTGAATTTGTTTAGTTCTCTTCCTTCTTTAGAGGGAGGGAGGGTCTTCAAATATCATGTAATTTTTTCTGTTAGTTGTCATTGTTTTAGAATTTACTAAGCACATTATGCTGTTTTGGTATTTTGTTATGACCTAATAGTGATTAGAGAAGATCACTTACGAGCATTGAAAGTGTTGTACTAAGAAGCTTCATTTAGTCCTTGATGTGAGTTTGGTTCTTACCATGGAAGGCTTGGTTGGTACTGGATTCGACCTTGCCAATGTCGTGAGGAAGAAGCGAAGCAACACATCAAGGCGGCCTCAGTCTGATGCACCAACATTTTTGGACAATCGAGATCACTTGCCATCATCATCCACCCCACCTTTGGATACTGGCAGCAAGGTATCGAGTGATGAAAATGGAGGTTATAATAATGGCTTTCGGAGGAAGGAAATTAATCTGAACAGCTCTGCTTCAAGACCTTCATCATTTAACAGAGCTGAAGGTGAAACTTTTACCAAAAAATCTAGGAAGGATGATGGGGCATTTGGCGAATTTGATGGATTTCACAGGAAAAATAGTTCGAGAGGAGGTTCGTCGGCAAGACATGAGCAGGCACGGAATGTATCAGATATCAAACGTTGCAGTGAAGGCGTCCTTGCCCCAGCAAATTGGAAAAGCACAAGCAAGATTAAGGATGGGTTTGAACTGCAGTCAAGAAACCATAGTAGCAATAATGGAAGGAGTGGTGATAACCGTAGTTCTGGGCAATTTGGTGTTTCTTCAAGTGGAGTGGGGGATAGAGGGGATTCTTCTTTATCACATGAGAACAAGCTTAGGAAAGTGAAGCTTAAGGTTGGTGGAGTTACACGTACCATACATGCAAAATCCCCATCAGATAGTGCTAGTCCTTATACGAAGCCTTCACGCTCTTCGGATGCCCCTCGACAGCGTCAGAAGCTAATTCTTCAGGTACTGGTCTTTGAAAAAGCATTTTCTACAATTGTGTTAACTTATGAGACATCTTATGATAAATAATTTTTTTTGTAATTTTAAGCGTTAAGCAGTTTGTGTTTCACTTATAAAGTGATTCAGCTAGGTTACTTTCCACCTTATTTCCCATCTGGTACATTTTACGCTGGGAAAAAAGAACCGCTAATGGGCCTTACCCGATACACAGTGCTAGTTGGTGGTGTTTTGTATCCGGGGTTTTACCAATGACCAAACCGTAAGGGGGTCGGCGGGTTCCTCATCATCAAATAAAAAAAAAAAACAAACAAACCACTAATATTAATTTTTGGTTTAAAAAAGGCTGTAAAAGATTTATTAGCTCTGCTTTCCCTATTGCTCTAGTACATAGCAACTTGGGTAAACCAACGTTCCACTAAAATGTTTATGTGAATGTCGATTTAGTTTGTCATATTCATCCCATGATGATCTTGTTTGATTAAATATGTTAATAGGAAGATTTTCCCGGCTATTGGTTAAAATAATTTCAGTAGGGTGACTCGAGATCTATGTGGGGGTAGTTGGATCCATGTTGTAAGCTTTAGTAGTTGCTTTTTGTTTTGCTATGCAGTTGATCATTTAAGTGCTTGCATTCTGCCAATATTTAGCCTGAAATCCAAATGTTTATTGCTGCAGGATGATTCCGACGATGATCACTCACCACCAGACCCAATGAATGACCTGCATGGAATCCCCTGGAAGGATTTCCAAGGAGGGAGGTCCACTCTCAAGTTGAAGGAGGATTCAAGAGGCAGAATGTCAGAAGCAAATTTCCCTGACAAGCAATCCCATGGCAGCGGACCTTCTTCTGAGCCGGTTCGTAAGAGCAAAAGGGTCCCAAAGAGGCGTGTTTTAGATGGGGAATTTGACAATGCCGATGAAGATGATGAGATTCGCTATCTCGAGAGATTGAAAACCACAAAGGCTGGGGTGGATTATGGCAATGAGTTCGGAGAAAATGGAGAAGATTACAAGAAACAAAAATCTTCAAAAGTCTCTAAAAGAAAATTGACTGGCAGTGAATATGATGATGATGATGATGTTGAAGAATATGGCTCATCTCGAACAAGCAAGGAAGGCAAGAAGAAATTGAGATTGGAGAGGGAATATGAAGATGGTGACTATACTGAAGAGGACGACGAGGATGAACTAGGATTGGATGTGGGGTTTGAGGCAAAGAGGAAGAAGCAGAAGAAGGAATTCGTTGATTCTTTGATGGATGGTAAGAAGGAAATACCTCTAACAATGCGTCAGCGCGCCCTCCAGTCAGCCAAAGATGTGTCTGCTGGAGCAAATGCGAGTCCGATTGAGTTCCCGAATGGGTTACCGCCTGCTCCTCCAAGAAGTAAGGCTTCTATGGCTTCCTTTTCGTGTTGAAGAAATTTTATAATTTTGTTTCACTTGTACTTAAAATTCGTGTATCTGTTCAATTACAGAACAAAAAGAGAAGCTTTCTGAAGTGGATCAGCAGCTGAAGAAAGCTGAGGCTGCTCAAAGGCGTAAAATGCAGAATGAAAAGGCAGCTTTAGAATCACAGGTTTGCTCCTTTTCCCTATTTAGTTTTGAGTGTGCATTTTACGAATCATCTCTCTCCATATTTTTCTCTCTAAAGTCTAAATAATGAGCAATGTCTTTTTGTATAATACAGAAAGAGGCAATAAGAAAAATACTGGGCCAAGATTCTAGTAGGAAGAAACGAGAAGATCAGCTACGAAAGCGGCGAGATGAACTGGCACAGGTATCAACTGCACTGGTTGCCTTTTCTCTGTAATTCCTCCCCATTGATCGTATGTTCATAATCAGAATTCTCATTATGTATGCAGGAGAGGGCTGCTAATGCTATGACGATTGCACCAAACACAGTCAGATGGGTCATGGGTCCAACTGGAACCATTGTTACATTTCCTAAAGACGAAATGCCCAGTATATTCAACCAGAAGCCATGCAGGTTAGCACCTCTATTTTTTTTTTGACAAATTATTTATTAGTTTCTAAGTGCACTTGTCTCATGCACAGTAGAAGAAATTAAAATGAGGTAATATGTTGTGCTGATTTCTTGGTTTGTTTCTCATGTGCATTCAGTTATCCTCCTCCCCGGGAGAAATGTGCTGGACCATCATGTATGAATCCCTACAAATACCGGGATTCCAAGTCAAATGTCCCACTATGCAGCCTTAGGTGCTACCGAGCGGTAAATGAAATGGCTCAACCAATAACAACATGAAGTGCTAAGGTCTACTTCCAGTGAACACCATGTTGTGCTGCTTGGCTGTGGGCATGTGCAGGTAATCCTGTGCATGTTATAACCTTTTCTTGGAACCATGTTGTATTCAAAATTTCAAATGGGGTTGGCTGAGTGCTATTTTAATTAAAGTAGACTCTGAACTTTGTCATTGTAGGTTGCAGTCTATTGGTGAGAGACATTTTTTTTTTTTTTTAATTTTTGAGCTTTAGATAGCTTTAGATGACCTGCTTATTCAATGTAAATTGTAGCTGAATAAATAGAAAAATAGAATGTTTTTTTTTTTCCTCCATTCAATTACCATCGCCTGAACCATGTTTTCACAACCATCTCTACGAGTGGTGCCCATCATCACTGTAGTTGATGTCATCATCATATCACATGCATAAGTTTTTATTTTTTTTTATTTTACTATGAGTCGGGTTGGATAATGTGTGCATTAGAAGGTACATGGAAAAAAAATACTGTACTGTATCAACTGCAATTTATGCTTGTGCACAGTGGCACCAGTGAGGAATGCTCGGAGTCCTTTTTTTGTATGAATGGGACCTCATACTCATAGTAAGTCATCTTAGCCTTAAACCAATGATTCGCCCATTTTGGATATTGCTCCATTCTCGATCTGTACAGTCCTTTCCTCCACATGACATGAAGATCTCAAGCAACAAAATAGCTAGTGTGACTCACTTGACTCTTTCAGAGGAACGATTTAAATTTCTACTTTTTTTTTTTTTCTGGGTAATCGATTTAAATTTGTACTTGAAGATGAGGGTTCTTTGATTAAGATAGTAATATATATATATATATATATATATCTGATCATCTGTTCTCAGGGAAATGAGATTGCTTTTTTGGTGTGGTCTTATTTGAGTACAATATTTATAGGGTTCCTAGATTTTGTGTGTGTGTGAGAGAGAGAGAGAAAGAGCATGTGTGCTATGTTGGTCTGATGGTTTCAATTTGAGTTTTGCCTTTTTACTTCTGAGAGAGAGAGAGAGAGAGAGAGAGAAAGAGCATGTGTGCTATGTTGGTCTGATGGTTTCAATTTGAGTTTTGCCTTTTTACTTCTATTTTTTTGGGTCTTGTTTTGCACCTGTGAATTTCGTACTGTTTTGCCTTTCATAACTAAACTTTTGCAATCTGTCCGTGAAAAATCTTTAAAACATTGCGGTTAGCGAAGTGTTTAAATACAAAATAATCAGACAACCAATAAATGAAAGGCCTGTTTGGACAAGGAGAATCTCTCTCAGGTGGAGAGAGAAGGAAATCTTGAAGTTTAAGGATTGCAGTGTGAAGCTATAATACAGGTGGTACTTGTACAAGCCCAATGTATGCATGTCATATCGCTAGGACACTTATATTAGGTACTTTTAGAGAACAAGTTTAACTATCCTACTTAAAAAGTCCTTTATTCATATATAGTTTTTTTTAATAATTTTGTTTCTTACTATAAAATGTGAAAAAGGTATGAAAACAATGATAGTTTGATTCATTTAAAAGTGATCTAAAGAAGAAAATTCATAACACCGTCCTAAATTTAAATTTTTAAAAGTGAGGAGTCATATCTCTCTATCCATATCTTAGCATCATAGATGTAAAAATTTGCCACCTTTTCTTGTAGTGATTTTCATGGTGATCAAATTTGAATGAAGAAATGCTAGGGGGAGAGATAATTAGAAAGGTTTTTTCTTAATAAACAAATTATTAAATAGTTTTATGCCTAGAGAAAGTGTTGTCTCCAGCCTTTTAGGGGAGAATCAATTTACTAATATTTGGAAAAAAGTTGCTAAAATAGTCTAGAGTCCTCTTCAGCATGTCCGTGTAGCACCGATTATTTCTTGAAGCTACAGAAAGGCTCTGATTTTTCATGCATTTCACTTTTGCAGTCTAGTACACAGCTAGTTTTATGGCAAGAAAAGATTGAAAATTTGAACTAATTACCCTTGATTTATGTAGAAAACCTTGTCTCATTGGAGAAGGATGGGTGGTCGGAACACCTTCCCCATGCATCGCCGTATAAATGGAAATTCAAAGAGCAAAAAGAGTATTGAAGTGGATGTGTAATAAAACTATGAAGGATAATAATAAATAGATAAATAAATAAAATCCCCTCGCTTTCTCATCATCTGATCAAGCCTCGTGGGAGTTGGTTTACCAATTAGGAGAAACGACTCAACCTCGTGGGAGTCTCCATTTCCGGATCTTGTACACTTAAAATGAGGGTCAAACTAGATATTACTAGGCTTTCCATTGGTGCCATCATTCCTAGCAGGTGGGCTCATCCTACAGTGATACACTGGACACCTCTAGCCATTGGCTGTTCACCTGAAACTATATGTATGAGGTCAAAGACTTGTATGGAACTCTACCGCGGAGCCCAACTGCTAAAAATCTTAAACATCTAACTCAAAGCTACACGATTGAACATTTGGTTAAAAACTTGATTAACTCATCCTATTCAATTTGGTGAGGTGCTTATTAATAATTAACAATTATAATATATTAATCTAGAAGGTTTTGGATCTAATTTTAACCATCGATAACTGCTAACATACTCTCCCTCCACTTTCCACTAATATATTTTTCCCACTTATAGACTTCCATCTTTCATATTTCTAATATACAGAATCCTACCTCTTCGTGCATACCCTAGATAAGAATGGATTTTCATGGTGGTCTATATTAACCAAAGCATGAAATAAAAGAATGGTGGAGGACGATTTTCACCTGCACATTGTGCGTGGTTGCCCTTTGTCGTGTGGGACCAGGTGGTACTTGGGTTGGTAAAATCAAGCAACTGGGTCCTGTCTTTAGGTAACTTATCTAGCTTCATATGTTTCTCTCTTCAAGAAAATACCATTAAATTCATGTCTACTATTATCTTTTCTTATAGGATCCGCTTATTAATCTGCTTAAACGAACAATAATTTGTCTTTATAGGCTTATTTAAATCACTACACATTAGTTTTAAAGACTCCGAGCCCCAATACAAGTCCCTCAAAAACTTAGCCAGTTTTTAGTGCCAGTCCCAAGTGGCCGGGCAAAAGAGGATGGTTGCGTCAGGTAGCTCGTAAAATTTTGTCCCAAGCCAAGCATGATGATCACAAGTCCCTCAAGTGTCTGCAGGTACGTGAGAGAGAGAGAGAGAGAGAGAGAGAGAGAGTCAATAACCTTACATGCACAGCAGAATCGTAGAGCAACTTTACAGGTAGCTTAACCAGTATAATTTCTTGTGGTAATGAGTGAAACTTCATTTATTCACTCAGCAACTCACAGGCCTCTCATAGATTGGCGGCAAGGTCGGACACCTCTCATTCATCTTCGCATAGGGCTCGATGGTATTGTACTGTGGCAACTCCATTCGATACTCTCCTAGTATTTGGCAGAAAGGAAGCTGTTCATCCACATCATTGCACCACTTTGGCAATCGGGTTTGATTAGTCTCAAATATCTTGAGCATATAGGCATCACGAATCTGTAAGCAGTCATTGTTAGACTGGGAAAACTAAGTCGAGCATATAAATGCATGGACAATGCAAATTTCTTTTTCTCAACAATATGCCTGAGTGAAGAAGGAAGCAAACTCTTCTTCTTTGTTCTACAATGAGTAGAAGCTGAAATACATCAATTTCAATAATGCTATAATCTGGGTTATATGTACTTACAGTGAACTCAGTGACCTGAATGGATTCGGAAATAGGACCGAAAATTCCAGCCTCCTTATACATTTCAAGGATGAAGGCAACACATGTCGTCGATTTTCCATCGCTGTACACCCATTCATCTTGTTCAGGAATTGTAAGCAAGTGATCAAAAGTCATCTCACGCTTCTCAGTCTCAGCAAGAATTTCATGCAAGTCTAAACCCTGTCACAAATGCCATGGATGTTCCAAAGCTTTATTAAGCATTTCAAGTTAACCCTTTCCATCACCAACTTCATCTCAAATAAAACCATCATTCCTGTCAATATTAACAGATGTCCTATACAATAGAGCAAAAGTAGAATTTGTTGTAGATTTGTATACCTCAGTTCCAAGCCGCTTGTTCAAGGCTTCATTCCACATGTTAGCAGCATAGGATGGCTGTAGTCTGGTCCACATCGACATAAAAGATATGACCTGAAGCCAAGAAATTGAAGAGGAGAATAAATGGATGAAAAGACAGAATATGAAGCCTATATAATTGAATTTGTGCATGATGGCAGAGTTTCATTATACTATCAGACTAACCATGAAACCAAAGAGAGCATAGGAAGATGTCGGACTGACTGACACTATTTAGAGAAACTGAATAACAAGATCAAACAGAGGTAGGAATAAAAATAAATTTAATGTGAAAGTTTGAAAGTAAGCATATCTGATGTGCAATTTTTTTTTTCCTTAGAAATATGTATAATTCTCATGTTATGCATACATTATGAAGAGATGTAATTGTTTTAGTCAATGCGATTTAACATTGTAGTTTTGATGAACAATAACCAGATACAATGGACTGCAAGCCAACCAAAGGGTGGTCACATGACTTAAATAATGCTTATTAGCTTGAAGAAACTGTTGGAAAATATTTTTCTGAACTTAACACCCTGGATAAGAAGAAAAGCCACAAGTTGGCCCTCAGATCCATGGAAAAGCATGCATAGTTCATTTGATATAGCCTTTTCTCTAGTATATTAACCATCAAAACTAAAGGATATGTCAACTAGTTGCATGAAGAAAAAATCACATATCATAGAAAAAGCCAACCAATTGGGACTTTTTTTACCACTGATCTGCCATATCATTCCAATCTTGGATAGAACTAAATACCATTCAACCACAATAAGTTAAATTTCATGTCTCTTCTTTTTCCCTTTTTTTTTCCTTTTTTGATAGGCAACGCTGAAACTTCTATTTTAGAAAAAGACAAAAATAGAAGGTAACAAGGATAGCACACCAGCAATTAAAGGAGAAAAAAAAATCAGAAGAACACCTCAAAAACTTCCTCAATATGAACATTTCTTGGTTCTTTCTCAAGAATCAATCCTGAGAGGCAAATTAGATTCCACAAAATGGATTGCCTCCCACAAGAGCAAAAATTCTTTGTAAGAAATCTAGTAACGCTCTTTTCATTGCCAATAGGAAATCAATGAGAAAAAAAATTAACATTTTTTCAATAGAAACTATTTCAACATAGTGGTATTATATCATGCTCACCAGATTATTGTTTCATTTTGTTTTGAAATATCTTCAGAATATATTTATACCATCACATAGGATTGCAAAAGCATAATGCATTACACTAAAGAAATAAAGAAGTAGATGCACTACACCAGAGTATCTACTTAATAGATTCTAAACACTAGAACATAGCAGTGGCAGCCAGCCATATCCTGCACCCATATCCGTATTCGATTTTCTAGCCGCTACTGCTCCAAGATCCATACAAGTATCAGCGAATCAGAGCTGATGAATCCACAGTAAAAATTTTGTTACAAGTGAAAGCTCAAAGCATTTAGCATTCACTTTGTGGTTGAAAAAAGTAGGACTGGCTTTTAAGTTTCTCTGATGAGCAATGAACAAAGTGCCATGTCATGCGCTCTTCTACAAAGCCAGAGAATAATGCAATAACACAAAATTGACAGCAGAGATACTTTCTATTTAAGTGTAAAAATACCATCCACTGTTTTGTGGCAATACATACCAAGTGAGAATCAAGAGGAGGTGGATAATTGTCACTTAATGTATCAATCCAACTAAATATCATGTTATGGTAACCATATGGTTTTCCTGTCATGCTCTTTCCATACGCCCAGGCTGCAGTGCTATTAAACTTTGCGCGCAAGTCAGGATGTAGGGGAAGCAAAGCAATCTGTGGGTTAGAGCTGTCCTTAAGTGCTTCCTCCCACCATTCGTTCCATGGAATCACCACTATAATTTCCTCACCCTGCATGTTTGCAATAAAGCAAAATAATAATCCAACTTAAACCCACATAAAATGGAAATTTATACAAATGAAACCTTTTTTTTTTAATTATGAAATTTATACATAATCCAACAAATCTCTCCCTTTTTTTTTGATACATACCAATGCAATGCAAGCATTGCAGCAAATATTGCTTCATAACACATGAACTAGTCATTAATAGGGAGATGCTGGTGATTGCCATGGAATTTGGAATTGAGAGATAGAAAGAGAGTGAGTGTGTGTTTTAGATCTCACATAATGATCTTCTATTACATGGTCCTTTACATGGAGAGAGAGAGAGAGAGAGAGCGAGGGGGGGGGGGGGGGGGGGGGGTTTAGAAGTCGCATAATGATATTACATTACATGGTCCTCATAAAGATGATCCAAAAATACACATATTGATGACTTCCAATAAATTGAGATGATCTTACGAACTGCATTTATGATTGACAATTCAACAAAGTAAACTTGACAAACCTTATCATTCTCATGCCCTGATTCAGCAACCCAGAGATTGCCCGCTTCATCCTTCAAACAAACTGCAGTGTGACCAGCAAATGCACCTGTCACCCACTTCTCTAATGTCTCAAATCCACCCCAACGGCCACGGATCTTTGACACTGCTAAAAAGTCCCCAGAGTGAATATCCTCCACATTGATTGCCGCAGCCCAAGGCTGAGAACGCTTAATGAAAGATGCTCCCATGTGCTTTTCTAGAAAGGCAAGGTTTGCACTCTGGCCCCATCCAGTGTTTGAAAATAAAGGCAAGACATCTAGAAGGGAGTGCAAAGTTCCCAGCATCCCAGATGGCATAAGAAATACTGATATGCCATGCTGCTTTACCTGCTCAAAATAATTAAATGTCATCTTTATGGATCAAAATATTAATAGGAAATCATGGAGTAAATGAAGCAAAAAACAGACATATTCTAATTCTGCAGGTTCTTCCCAGGAGTTAATCTCCAATGTATGCTCTCGAGCAGAGAAGTAGTAGTCCCATGTGACCCTGTATGGTGTTGCAAATACATATAGGTCCATACAAGTCCAGCTGTGAGCCGAACTGGTCTGTAGAAGAAAAAAGATAACTCATGTTACCTATCAAAAAAGATAAAAGAAAGGAACAAAAAGTTAAACAGTATAATCATAAGTGAAGATTATTGAGCCCAAGACTGTAAATCATATCACAGACATGAATTATTAAGATATAAAATTCTATACACCTCACACATTGACAAGTTATTGAGATAATATTAAGTATGTGCGACTTTTAGGCATGTTTCATGCGTTGTTACTTGTTAATCTAGAACAATTCTAGAGAGATCAATGTATAGAGTTAAAAGATTACAAACAAGTAGAGTAACAGCTTCCCTTCACGCTAAAATTATATGAAACAATCTAAAGTTCTTAAAGACAGTTTTCTCAGGTTTAGATGGCAATTACTATCACAAATAAGTAGCCCATATATTAAAACATCACATCAACTTCACATTTTACCAGAGACAAAGATTTGATTCTGAAGTAATTACAAATTGACATATCAACAAAAATGAGATCACCACCATGTTTCATTGGGAAGCAAGTGGACCCATCTTTGTTTTGACGCACTGATGAGACACTATTGTACTGATATATGTAGATGACATCTTGATTACAGACAGCAGCCCCAAATTTGTGACTATTCTCATTAAATAGCTCAGTTTCAAAATTTCCCTCTATGATCTTGGCCCCCTTAACTAGTTTATGAGTTCGGAAGCAGTAGGGGACACCGTGGCTTCTTCGTTTCTCAGAACAAGTACGCCTTGGATCTTGTACATTGAGCTTCCATGGAGGGATGCCAAAACATACTCCTTCACATTCTCTCAACTCAAGAAAAGCCATTACTCAATCTAACTAAATATAGAAGTTTGGTTGGGGCTCTTCAATATGTAACTTGGATAAAAAGCACAATATTTCATAACCGATGATCCGAGTTTGTTAATTTGTGCATGCCCCAATAACCACACATGACTGCCGTCAAGAGAATTCTACAGTTTCAAAAAGGAATGCTTGATCATGGAGTCTATTTCAGATGAGGTGATATCCAATTCAATTATAGTTTTTTTTTTTATTTTTTTTTTGTAGGGATCACGATGAACAAGTGGTTACCATGTCTTTGTTGGGATAATCTCATGTCATTGAGTACAATGAAGCAGCCCATATCAGCCTGCTCATCCCACTCTGATAATATCACACAACAACATATGTGCAATGCCATTGACTGTCAGTCCCTTTTTTCATGGATGCTACCAAATGGTTCTTAAAGCCCATTGATCTTCAACACATTGCATCTCAATACCAGTTAGCTGATATCTTCACAAAAGGGCAATCATCTCAACAGTTCAATGCCTTTAAAAAAAAAAAAAAAAATCTTCCTATCTGTTTCCGCCCCTCTTGCTTTTTCCCCCAATTCTTTTGAAAAAATATCCCTTCCCCTCTCACTTAATAAGGTGTAATTTTTCATGCCCACTTCAATCTAGCCAAGTCTTCCTGAGATTCTTAACAAAACCATCCCCAACCGAGTTTATGTTGATTAAAAATCTCATCTTTACATCAAAAACCATCAAATAGCTATACAAGCATCGTTCCTAATCATGTTTCCAGAAATCCAATTCTATCATATCTTTTCCTAATTCCTTATCACATCCCCCTTCTTCTAATTCCTTCCATTCATGCACGAATCATATGAGAATTCAAACAAAACGAAAAATAAAAATCAGAGAGAGAATCAGACCTTGAGATGGAGAATTGCAGCCGTGGAATCATTGGTGAGCTCGATAGAAGCTTCGTTGTCATAAAAGCAGGCGCCTTTCCATTCGACGGGAGTGTCGTCTGGAGAGACGGATCCGACGAAATGGGGCAAGAGATCGACAGCGCTGTCGATGTTATTGAGTACGGGCCAAGAGATCTGTCGAGGTAGAACTGGAAGCACGTCCTTCACCCTGAAAGGCACGGAAAAAGCTTGCGCAGATTCCAGAGAGAGAAACCCTAGAAGAAGAAGAAGAAGAAAGCAGAAGGCCCTACGAAAAGCCATGTGAGGACGACACAGAGAGAAGAAGAGCTGCTCGTGTTTCCCTCTCTCTCTCTCTCCTTCTCTCTGTTCTCTGTTTCTCTCTCTGTGGGAGGGCAGCACCCGTTCGCGTGGGGTGACTTTTGCTTCTTGCACGGCTCGTTCGATGCCACTGTTCTTATCTGTTCTTACGTATCGGAGCACACGAGGACGACGTGTCATGCGGCGGGGTCGTTTGGAGTATCGGAACGGTTTCCAGATTCTTGGACGGTTGGGATCTTCCCTGGGTCCCACTTGTTGATGCCACTAGACTCGCCCCATGCAGTGGGTCTTGCCGAGTTTAAGTTTGCAGGAGTGGGCCACGGTCAAATTGATCACATTTATATGCATTGTGGGAGGAATGGTGGGGATTGTTCGTTTCATGTGGTGGATTGGATGGGAATTATCTCAAGGAAATAAATGTGCATTTTAAAAAAAAAGGCGCGGGCAAATTATCCACTTGGATGGAAAATAAATGAACGAGAGGTGGAAAAGAATACCCAGCCACCACCATAGTAATTTAAATTTTAAAAAGTGAGAAAAAGTGAGGATTGCATTTTTATTAGGCACTGATGTGGCATCGTTGTTAACATGTGGGACTCACTCCTTTTGAGTTGAAATTTGAGGATATGTGATTGGAAGGAATTGATTCATCTTGAGCAATTCGGATTTTCTCTATCTGGCCCCATAATGGAGTTTCACAAAAATGTTCTATTATTTTGTATAATTGCTGCAACAAAGAATCCAAACTCTTTTCAAAATGCTTGCAAGTACAATCTAACCTTCAAAAAGCTAAAACTGTGAGATTTCTAAACTCGCTCTTTGGAAGATTTATGTTTAGGATTTTAGTATTCAAACAGGCTAAGAGGACATGGTCTGACGCCAATATTTGAAATTTCAAATAATTGTAATTTTTGTCGGAAATAACTCCAAGAAGGATGCCTTTTTAGTAATCTTGGAGTTCATTTGACCATAAAGTCCTACATATTCAGCCTTGTGTATTCTTTGCAAATGAACTTTATATATCCAACATTAGCTTTAATTCTTATTGGAGTGAAATTTGAGAAAAGAGTATGTAACCTTCATTTTTATTTGAACTGTACGTATTTCTTTGTTCCGATATACCCTGAACGACAACACCGATTGTGAAGGTTTTTTAGGACCCACTAGAATGAATAACTAGTTCTAATTTAACCAATCAATGTAACGGAAATAAACCAATCAGACAGAACTAGCAAATAAATCTACCAATCACACACCACAAGAAGGCAGACACAAATTTTACCGCGGAAACCTTTTCCGGGAGAAAAAACCACGAACCAGAAATCAAGAGTTCACGAACAGTTTACAAGATACACTCACAAGCTCCTGTACCTCAGTCTGTACCTCGACCTCAGGACTGTAGTTGTTCTTGCACAGAATCCACTAACACGACTTCCACCGTGCACCGTTCTCCTTACTTGATCTCCTCGCACCTTGTCCACCAAGATGATCAATCTTCTACAAGAGAGTAGAAGCAGCAAAACCTTCTAGAGCAGTCCTTCAGAACAATCTCTCAATGGCTCTAGAGAAACAAGAAAATCTCTCTTAGGATATCTCTACTCAGATCAAGAGAGAATTAACTTCTTGTGTGTCTTCTTTGGGTTGAGAGAATCACCCAATAAATAGGCCCAAATTCGTGCATAAGTATTCTACTTAGACTCCAATCAGAACATCACTCATTCTCAAACTCTTTCATAGAGTTCGGTTCGGATTGGGCATTCCCGTCCAAGCTCGCTATAGCGAGACACCCTACTGTCTCAAGTTCTGTCAGATGACTTTGAGTCATCCATTTCATGAGGCCTTTTAACATGTCAATGCCTTTCAACATGTCTACATCAACTATTGTCCTGACATGAACTGTCTTGGACTTTTTTTTGCCTAACAAAGTATCTACCATCTTTTTATGGTTGAAAATGAGCCACCACTCGATACTTGGAAATGGTTGCATTTATGTCCCAACTATGTTCTTGTCCTGCAAGAGGTAGGAATTCTTCAATTCTTGTCCACAAGTTCCCCAGGAGATTTTCAAATTGCTTATGAGTACAATTTAACATGCAAAAAGCTGAAAAATCTTGAGAGCTTTGAGTATCTAATGTTAGCTTGACTCTTACTGAAGTAAAATTTGATGTCCAGAGAGAATACTGCCTACCTCTTTAGTTGATCTGTCCAAATTCTTTTATATTTTTGGGATTTTTACCATACAGGATATAAAAAAAACCATGAATTCCTCCAAATGGTATTGACCAAAACTATATCCCAAATATGGGTGCTATGCATGAGACCCCAAATTCTTTTTCCAATTCTACCCATTTTGTGCGATATTGCACAAACTAAAGGTGAAAATAATCGATTTTCCTCTTATGTTTTCCTCCGTTCCCATCTCTTAAAGCACCAAACCTCCATTTCTTCCCGCGACTTTCTTCGTTCCTATTACTTTCTCTATCATTAAAAAAGGTTTTCAGTAGGGTTTCTTCATTGCTTTTCCATTTATCTAAAAGTATCTCAAGGTTTCTCCACAACTATTCTTCCTTTTTCTTTTTCATTTGGCCACTGTCCTGTTGTGCTAACTTTACCCTGAGGACAAGGGATGGATCCACAATATCAATACCTTGTAAAACTTTGTGGCCCATCTTTAGGTGAAGAGAATGAAAGACTACACTTTTTGGGAACATTTTTAATGATTGAGAAAATAGTAGAAACGGGAAGATCGCAGGAAAAAAAAAAGGGAGGTGTTTTAAGAGATGGGAACGGAGGGAAATATAAGAGGGAGATCGAACAATTTGTGCGATATCGCATAGATTGTGCAATATCGTACAAAATGGATAGAATTGGAAAGAAAAATTGGAGTCACACGTATAGTACCCACATTTGGGATATAGTTTTGGTTAGCACAATTTTGAGGTATTCATGGTCTTTTATATCCCATATGGTAAAAGTCCCTATATTTTTTTGGTACACCTTGAGCTGTCCAAATTTTTTATTTTGGTATACCCTAAACAACACAGACCATTTTGTGAATCTGAATAATCATAGGATCCAAACTCTTTCCGAAAACAAAAAGTCTGCATGGATATCATGTCATGCATGGGCATGACATGATATCCCCATGGATATCATGGTGTTAGTCCATGTAGCAGGACTCTTCGAAGAAAGGGACACTTGAACTCTTTGTTGAAGGAGGCGTGTGGGTTATCACTGAATGATGTATGTACGGTTTTAAATGGTTGAAAATGAGCCACCAGAGACTTGAAAATATTGGATATGCATCCAAGAAATCAACGCAAACAAACAGGTGGTTTATGGTTCCTCTCTCGTGCACATGAGCACATGCTCGCATTTTCCGATCATGAAGGAAGATTAGATTGTGGAAAGGTGTATGAGAAGAGGAGTTATTAAAGGTTTTGGAAGGGGATTTGGGTGATCAAGGGTAGAGAAAGGTATTTATTTACGTACTTGGATACAAGTTGGATGCATGCAGCAATGCGAGATTCAATTGACCCAAAACCTACCCATTTCATCGCTAGTTTGTTTGCCGTTTTGGGGGCTGGGTTCCTGAGTGACTCACACATACGAAGAGAAAACGTGCAAACACAAAGAGTGAACTTGTGCATATGAGGAGTGACAAACTCACACATGCAAAGAGAGGAAAACTCGCACATGCAAGGAGCGGGGGCAGGCCAGGGTCGAAACCTAGACCGCCTGATGAGAACTAACGTGTCTTACCACTTGGGTAAGACCAGGGGTGGACTCAGGATTTCATCTTGCAGGGGTGCCAAACTTAAATAAATATATTTTAACAAATCAAGATAGCTAATATTTTTTTTTTATTTTTTCTGGACATATCTCTAAGTTCAAACATGATAAATATATTAAAATCAAAGACTAAATTTCACATTAAAAATAAAATCAAGCTCTAACTGACATAAATAATTGTATTTTAGTACGTTCCAACTTCCATAATCCATCAAAATAGAACTCGACGTTTTTTTAAATCTTGAAAGTCTTAAATGATTGATTTTGTGATAAATTTCTCCGCAATTTCTCTCTCAATGTACACAAGACAAGAGTCTGTAAGAAACTCATCATCCATTTTGCTGCGAAATCTAGTTTTAATAAGGCTCATAGCTGAAAATGATCTGCACAAACAAATCAAATACATGGTGACAAAGGGTTAAAGGAGGAAATGACAGATTTTCATACCCGATGAAGACAGGTGCTTTTGGGGGTATTGGGGGGTCAGATGAGAAAGGCAAGAAATGGCCGTGAGCTGCAATTGATCACAATCTCCATCTGGATTGAGTTGTTTGGACCGGACTTAGGGTTTTGGGAGACGTTAGACGAGGAGAATAGGAGATGAAGAGACGATTTTTTTTTTACTTTGTGTAAACAATTGTTTGGGGGGGGCTTGTTCTAAAATTAATTGTTGGCAAACATGCGACACATAATTTCAAAACTCACCTGCTCTCACTAAGGTTGATTGTGCTTTATTAATCCTCAAATCATGTGAATAGGAAGAAAGAGACTCATGTGACAAGAGATGAGAGACTCCTAAACTTGGCGTTTGTTAGGCGTCATTTGATTTTTTCTAAAGTTATTCACCCACCCACCTAAAAGTCCATCAATATCCCTGGTTGTTTCTTTAGAAAGTTGGTGCTTCACACCAATCGAAAAATCTAATTGTTCAAAATAAAAGCTATTTCAGCATATGGGGTATTCCTTTCCAAGGCTCCAAAGGTGTTTGTCCTATCATAAGGTTGATCATTTGATTAATTATCAAGTAGCTAAATTATTTTAAGATAAAACTTGAAAAATATCGAAGAGCATTTATCCTGACCAGATGGAATTTTAAACAAGTGCATCTCACTGTTGAGTTCTTACTCCTTTTTAACTCAAGGTTCCATTGAATCAAATCCTTGAGCATCTAGAGCTACAGGCTTCAAAAAGACGACACACGTGGCTTAGTTAAAGGGGGGGCATTACACGATTAAACATCTAAAATAGTCACTTTCTTTGAATGTTTGACTCCCAAATCAAAGATGAGATAGAAACTTTGCACGCACATTTGGTAATTAGTAAGAAATCATTGAGAATTCATAACTCTCTCAAGGATTCAAGGACAAGGATTTATACAGCTGCAGCGGAGTATTTCACATCAATGTCTTAAGGGTGCGTTTGCGGGGTGAGAAATTCTATATACACCCTCCCTTATTGCTGAGCACACCCACATCCCTCTATGAACAGTGATTTTACAGCATTTTTAGGGGTGCATATAGAATTTTCCTTGCGGTGTTCCCTCTTTGGCTGCTCAGGCTTTCTTGCGATCTTAACTAGGACGTCCGAAACTCGGAATCCTCTCTCGGGTGGAAATCAAGCCAAAAAGGAAGAATTCTCCGGCCGTTTCGTTGCCAAACCACCTGCCATTTCTGCCCAAACCAGTGCTACACAAATGGCCCAAAAAGAATTTATATATAAATTTACAAAATTGAGAATCTCCAAACCCTAGGGAAAGGGTCAGGGCCAGGGTAGGGTCAAAGCCCAGCAAGATCAGACGCTCTCCTGCTACCGAGCTACCAAATAACAGCAAGAATCCAATAAAACTCAGCATGAAAAGAGACAACAAGACCCTTGGGCGCCGCGCGCAAGTTCCCACATGCATCTTCTTGATTCTCATGTCCTCTTCCCCGCGACAAAACTTCTCCCTTGCCTTTATCTACCAATATCACAAATGCACAGGACTCTCTCTCTCTCTCTCTCTCTCTCGCTGGTTTGGATTCTTGCATCGTTTTCCAACATGGTTGGGGAGGGCCGCACACAGACATTGATTTGGTCGACATGGACACGAACCCACATCTCTTTTTCTCGGATGCAACCGATGCACACACCTTCCTTTCCACTCTCCACTACAGTCATTTCGTGGCATCTCCCAATTCCCTCGATTCCATCGTTTCACGTCCTCTTTCTCTATCTCTCGATTACAATATAAGGCATCGTCATCGTCTGCTTGTAGGCCCCATTCATCTCCTTCCCATCGCTTCTTTTCAAAGAAGCCAAGTCATGTCCCTGGGCACACAGGAGAGCAAAAGGGTATGCTTCCTTCTGCTTCTTCATGTTCCTGTTTGTAGCAGTTTTAGTTTGTGGGTGTTCTGTTTGTTGGTTTTGATGTTTTCTTGATAATGGGTTGTTTTTATCCCAACCCCCTAAATTATAATCCTCTCATTTTGTGGAAGATACCACTGAACTTATTCGACCCATTGTTGAAGATAACCATTTTTGCTAACAGTTGCTTCTTTTCATAGTGTCTCCCTCTTCTCTCTGAACTCCACCTCCATTTATTAACAAAGAACCAATTTTTTTGTTGCATTTATCAATGTACTTGTTCCAAGTTTACATCTTTCGCATACTTCACCACTTTGCTCCACCAAGTTTAATCTTTTCTTCTCCTTAACTACCTTCTATCAAGTAGTTTTTTTTTTTTTTTTTTTTTATAATATACGGGGACACCCAGAGTCCCTGACCCTGAAAAGGGTCATATGATGTATTGGATGATCAGCCAAATGAATTGATGAGTGATATGGCTACCCAAAGAAAGATGATGTATTTTTAATAAAGTGTATAATTTATTTTCAAAATTTATCAATGCCCAGTTCCATATAGATTTTATATAGGGGTTGGCTCCTAATGACAAGCGAAGTTAAGATATAGGAAGTATACCAATGTCGCAATTGGTACTCGGCCAATGGGTGCACTATCTATCCTCCAAACAACCAACAACAACCTTACAACCATCATCCTTATAGTCATATTGGCATTAAAGGCCAGTATCTTGAGATTAAGACTCATTTAAGAATATCCACCTCTTGATGAAGGTCAAGCTAAAAAAGATCATGACATTTGCAAACTGAAGGTGAGTGATTGCTGGCCTCCTATGCCTGATTCAAAACCTTGGATAAATCCTCCACCTTTTCAGCAACAAACCCAAGCCTTCTGAAACAATTGTGAATAAAATTGAGATATTGGATCACCTTGACAAAGCCTTTTGGATTAGTTAAAGAGAAATGTTGGGGAATCCATTTAGTAACACTGAAATGAGTGGAGGAAATGACTTCCAAAATCTTCCCTGTCCCGTTCAATATGAATCCCATCTTGCTCTGCATGTAGTCAACAAAACCTTGATTGAATAATTATAATCCTTCTTTTCTTAATAAATCTTTAAAATGATGTCCTCTTTCTTTGTGATTTTCCTTGTAATCAATTAGTTTGTTGGAAATTAGAATTTCATCCAAAATTTGCCTATTAACTACAAAGCCCATTAAAGCAAACTAATAAGCAAAGACAACACTTTTTTTTCAACCAGTTACGTCTATAGTGCTTTGGTTCCACCAGATTTGGAACCTTTAGGATCAAAGTAATGAATGCTGCACTGAGCTATATATTTCATTGGCTTCATGGAACTCCAAAAGTGTGTCCATAAAATCCTTCTTAAAAAAAAAATCCTGCCCTATTTTAATGAAAGAGAGAGCAAATGTGTGGAGACCTCGAGCTCTGTCTCCAGCGGAATCCAGAGTATCTTGTATACCTCTTCCTCGATATATATTTCCAGCCACACTGCCTTCTCAAGAGAAATTGAAGTTTGTAGCTATGATGATGCCAATGACCGCCTCCTTCACCTCTGGCCGATTTGACACAACCCCATGATAACTTTTCAATATCTCAATGTAGGTAGGTCTCCTTGCATTTACCAACCTGTGAAAAACTTTGCATATCTATTATTTACCTCTGGCTTTAAGCCAGATATCTCTATATTTTTGCCCCCATATTAAACGCATACCTCTTCTCAATGTTCCATATTTTTATGCTATTTTAGCAATATGTTTACAACTCATTCTTTGTTCTGAAACATTATGCATATCAATCTGATTTCCCTGCAAAGCATTGAAGTAGGTTTTTTGTTTCCTGATGTTATTATGGGACAGTAGGCATTCATGTCACATGTGTATGTAGGTATTTCTCAGCAGAAGCACGGTTATCCGTAGTGTCTAAAAGTGTTATTTGGACGGTGGGAACCAAATGGGCACTCTTAGTTCAGACATGTTTCTGAATCCACTAGAAAGTCCAGGGAAGCAAAGGTTGCGTTGGACACAGGAACTTCGTGGTCGTTTTGAGGAGGCAGTTAATCAGCTTGGTGGTGCTGATAGTACGTTTATCTTTTGGAACTTTCCTGAAAGGGTAGCATATATTCTTTGCCATATGACTTTAATGGCAAAGGTTTTAATGAGGTGGAGAAATAGGAAAGAGATATGTCAAAACTTTTATATCTTTCACTACATGCAGTTTGTTACATATTTTCATGTCCTTAATTTTGCTTATCATCTGTCCTTTATTTGTTCTATGCATTTTACTCTGGTATTCTTGTGTTTATTTGGTGGTTTTCTGAAGTTCAGATCTATCTGACACTATCTTTGTTTGGTTATTTGTCACAAATGTCTTTCACAGACATGATTTTGTTAGAAGATGAGGCACTGGATGACTAATTATATAACGAGATCTGAAAACGTTTTCCTGCAGCATTTATTTAATATATAAAGAAATCTCATGCTTTTGCATATCATTAACAGTATGTGAAAGAACTAGACCATGATGTTTGCCACCTTTTTCTTTTATTTCTCAAGTTACTTGCCAGTGTCTCTAATATGTAGAAATGCCACTAATTTGACTTATGAGTGATTAAAAGTCATTCAATAAGCTTTATTTTGAATGAGCCATAGGCAATAGGTCATATTGATCAGATAATCTAAGGCATTCCATTGTGGTCTTTGTGGAAATACGAAGGATGGTTATAGAAGAAGTTACCTGTGTTGCATCCTTATACATTCTCTTACTTAAGAGGAGATCATATTAATAATTAGGTTTTATTTTCCATAGAAGTTTTTATTTATTCATGTACTGTTTCTGGACTGTTTTTTTCACTTATTTCGCAGGTCACTTTTGGGGCTCAATCAGTTCCAAAACATCAAAAAAAAAAAAAAAAATGGTGCCATTCAATGCATTACCAATTTAGCCATCCAACAGGGGTTCAATATTTAGGGATTGTGATATGAATTGGGGAAATTTGGCTAAAATATGGATTTGTTTGGAACCAATGTCAGCTTGGATGAATAGATACTTATGCTGGATGGTGGCATTTTAGCAGCCAATCAAGATAACCCGGTGGAAGAAGTTGTAGTGATTGAACCTAAAGTTGAAATAGCAGGTTCGACAATCAAGAGCAGGAAGTGTGAATCCATGGACAATATGAGGCTCTAATTTAAAAGAAAAAATGAAATCAACTGGCTGCTTGAAGATACAACCCAACCCAGCTGTTCAGCTGAATTAGAATTTTTAATTGCATTGGGTTCGAATAATCTGTTTGAAATTTCAGAAAGGTCTATACCTTTTTTTTTAAATTTAGAATGGGACTTCACTAGGGTTTCTTCACCTGACATGGAAATATGTTGAAAGAGCTTAGTCAAACACAGGTTGTGAAATTTGCAACTTCTTTATACTTAAATAGTTATGTATTTGCTAATATAATTTGTGCTGTTGAAATTATATTATGAATACATTTGGATTTGCTCTATCAATGCCCAGCTTGTGGGTTTTTGAGGCATCCTTGCCTCATAAGGTAGCTCCTTCTTGGTTAGGTCTCTCGCTTGGGGAGTGCAAGTGACTATGAGCTGGCCAACTCTTTTTGTACATTGTACATCTCCTTTGGAAATATATACACTTAACTTTACCAAAAAAAAAAAAAAAAAAAAGAGCTCTGTCTAGGTGCCTCCAATTGCATATCATGTATTAGTTGTCATCTTTTGTTTTTTTGGTTCTTCCATGACAAAATGTTTTTAAGGTTACAAACATATAACCTTTATTATTGTGTAATGCAATGCTTAATAGATCCTTTTTATGAAGCTGTGTGATATTTATAAAATTTCTAATGGTAGTTAGAATCATTGTTCAACAGCTTAGAAAATTGATTTGGCTAAAGAACTGCCAACTTGAATCGAATAGGAAACTTGTCACAAAATTTGAGTCTCAAAGAGTTAGAGCTCTGTATTTTATGCACAATTAAAAAAAAAAAAAACTCTGTATTTTATGCATGGTTTGAACAACCGGACTCGGTCCCTGACTCAGCCATGGTAAGGTTGAGTTGGGTTGACTTGGTCAAGTTGAGTCCAGTTGACGGCCAAGTTGCGCATGACTCGTTGAGTTGGGTTGAGTCTGGATTTGGGCCCATTTTTGGCACCCAAAAACTCTGATTTTTTTTTAATGGAATCCCATGGTGGCTTCAATGGGGAAAGGAAGAGGAGAGTAGGAAAGAAGGTGGAACTTGGAAGCCATTTTCAGGTGGCCAGACTTTATGCTTTGTTTTATTTGTGTTGTGGGGTTAATAGAGGGCTCGAGAAGTCTTCAAAATGCATCATAAATCATTTTATTTGGATAAGGGAGATAACTCTGTCTAGGTGCCTTCAATTGCTTAACGTGTCTAAGTTGTCGTCTTATGTTTTTCTAGTTCTTCCATGATAAAATGTTTTAAGGTTACAAACATATAACCTTTATTATTGTGTATGCAATGCTTAATAGATCTTTTTATGAAGCTGCGTGATATTTATAAAATTTCTAATGCTAGTTAGAATCATTGTTCAACAGCTTAGAAAATTGATTTGTCTAAAAAACTGCCGACTTGAATCGAATAGGAAACTTGGCCAAATTTTGAGTCTCAAAGAGTCAGAGATCTGTATTTTATGCACTATTAAAAAAAAAAAAAACTCTGTATTTTATCCATGGTTTGAACAACTGGACTCGGTCCCTGACTCAGCCATGGTCAGGTTGAGTTGGGTTGACTTGGTCACGTTGAGTCTAGTTGACGACCAAGTTGCGCATGACTTGTTGAGTTGGGTTGAGTCTGGATTTGGGCCCATTTTTGGTCCCCAAAAACTCTGATTTTTTTTTCAAATGGAATCCCATGGTGGCTTCAATGGGGAGAGGAAGAGGAGAGTTGGAAAGAAGGTGGAACTTGGAAGCCATTTTCAGGTGGCCAGACTTTATGCTCTGTTTTATTAGTGTTGTGGGGTTAATAGAGGGCTTGAGAAGTCTTCAAAATGCATCATAAATCATTTTATTTGGACAAGGGAGATAGCTAGAAGGCTTGTAAGATAGGGGTTGGCCATGAAAGGCCTGCAACTCGGCCTCCTTAGCTTAGGTTAACACACCCAATTTTGGGACCTTAAACCCTAGACCAATCATTCTGTAAACCCTAGGGAAGTGAAGAGGCTTGGGAAGTGAAGGGGGTTGGGAACTCTAAAGCCTAGGGAAATGAAGGTGCTTGGGAAGTGTAGAGGGTTGGGAATTGGGGTATATTGGTCATTTGGTTGGCACTTGGGAGCCATAAACCCTAGGGAGTAGTGACTATAATGTTGTCTAAATTCCCTTTAAATAGTATAAACTCCCATTAAATAGTATAAACCATAGTTTATGGTATGAATTCCCTATACAGAGGACTCGGCTGAGTCCGACCTGACCCAACCTGAATTGGTATTGCCTAAGTCCAAGTTGACTTGGCCTCGGCCAAGTTTTCAAAAAACACTAGTTTTTTTGGTTGGGAATGTCCTGACGAAGTTGAGGCTGAATCAGTTGTCTCAACGAAGTCAACCCGAGTCTGGCCAAAACTTGTAAAGGACTAAAAATTTTACCGAGTAAGCTAGTACTTGGTTTTATGATCTTTACAATCAAATTCCTGTGTCTGATGGAGTGCACCTGAGTTGTCAAACTTTGGTTAGAAGTTAATCTGTATAACTATTTTTCCGACTCCGATGGATCCGACTAATTTTTTAAACTATGGTTTGTACTTACCTGCATAAACTTCTTGTCACTGATTATAGATATTGCAAGCCTTCTAATATGCTTATCGTGCTTCCTAGGGGCAACACCGAAAGGCATCTTGAAGATTATGGATCTGCCTGGACTGACTATCTATCATGTCAAAAGCCACCTGCAGGTGCTCCTTCATTCATTTACAAAATATTTTCTTTATCTGCTATATTCTTATGCACTTGCCATGCATTCTGAAGTCCATTGTTTTGGTTGCGCTTAATGTATCGAAGAGCTTTAAATATTTTAGGCTCTAGTAATTTCATTGAGCTCAATATTTGTTTGTTATTTCTCTCAGAAATACAGGATTTCAAAGTTCAGCCCAGAATCTTTTGATAGTAAGCCTGAACCTCACTTCTTCTTTTTTCAGATAATGCACAGAAACCACGGTCTGGATCTCACTGTTTTCTAACCTTTGTTTTGCAGAAGGAAAGCTTGAACGAAGAAAGGTCTCCGAAATTCTGCCCGATTTTGGTGCAACATCGTGAGTTTGCAATCTTTTAAGTTGTTCTCTACTGATTTTTTCCATATAAGCTTGAGTGCTTGTTTTAAGATTACTGATAAAAATGAGCGCTTACTTTTATTCAATTTATTTGAAATAGTAACTTTGAGGTATTTTAATTATCTTGCTGTTTGACAAATTGTTCTCTAGAATGCTTGGATATGAAGATACTTTGTGCAATTTAAAAATCAATGATAATGTACATCAAAACAGAAAAATGAAAATTTTCCAAAATTGGCGAATTTTGCTCAAAATGCAGAGAGCTGAGCGTTTTAAGACATTAGAGTACGTTAAAAATGCTGGGTCGGATAAATTGGAGCGTTTAATCCTGTTTTTTATGCTCAAATCCAACTTTAGACACCCTGATAAAGCACTCCAACTTTTCTCTGAAAAAACCATGGAAATCAAGTGAGGAAGTTTCACTTTCAGGTTGACTATATCAGCCCATAGCTGTCTGTATAACACTATAAATGCAATATGGCTGATATTTGATTAACAAATAGTAAATGTTGTATGCACTACGTAGATGTCAATGCACAATGTATTGTCTTCTATATGGAATCATGGTTCAGATTCCTTTTTTTTTCAACTTTCTGTTTTTTAAAATGGTTTCCTTGTGTTTTTAACAAATGTTGATCGTAGTTTTCTTTTGATAGAACCCAACTTCATGTACTTCAGGTTCTCACTTCTCATACACTTGGTATACAAGAAAAAGATTTTTTTTCTCTGTTTAAACTATTTGCTGTGCGAATTATAATTCCAAAAAAATGGAATGTTTGATGTTTGGCATCTTTTGAATATGCTTGCTTCCATGCACTGCAGATTTGTTCATAGATTTGAGTACCATCTGTACATAGAAGGTTCTCTCTGAACAGAAATTTGTTTACATTTTCATTCACTGATTCCATAGTTTACTATAGTTTTTAGACTGCATGAATATCTTAAAAATTATAAAAAAAAAAGCTCATTGTATATATCACTAACACAATAGTTAGATTGCATGCCATGAATATCTAAAAGATTAAGCTAGTTGAATATATCACCCATGCAAGGCACCAGTACTTTGGAAGTGCTGCACTGTTGGCCATTGTTCATGACCTTAGACTGGACTTAGAAATTGGTTTTTGATTTCCAATTTCATCCAAAGACTTACTGATTTATCTTAGTTGGGTTAGACCTTTTGGAATTCACTTTACTGACTTCTTGTCTCTAAATTGGAGTTTTTATTGCAAACAATCATTATCAATATTTTGCGAACTGACTCTCCTCACTCCTCAGTCCCAAGGTCTTCGTCAAAAGTAAAATGTTTGTTACGGGTCAAAATGGCAAAAGTATGCTTGGTGTTATGCCTGCAAGGTTCCAGTTCCTATCCAGTTGTGAAATGCTTTGGAGTAGAAATTGCTTCTACAATATCGTGACTCAAAGTATTTAGCTGAAAAATATAATTGTCTCTGGAGACCAAATTTGTATCTCAGAATATCTCTTTCTTTGCATTTGAATAGTATGATAATATTAAGTTAGTATAGCCAGATATTTCATTACTAGGCTTGTCTTAATGTGCTCTCCATTAGATTTTATGCGGAATCTTAATTTGCTTAGCATCTATCAGAATGTCGCCATATCTTATCAAGCTGTGTTTGATTTTCATGGTCTTTCCATGTGTGTGGTAGTGGTGCTCAGATTTCAGAAGCCATAAACTTGCACATGGAACTTGAAAGTAGACTACGCAATCAACTTGAGGTGAGTTCATTCAACATATGTGCTTTCAGTTTTGTTGAATGACTATAAACCATTGTCCAATGATTTTCTTGAAAAGAACTAGTGCGGGTACTTTTTCAGTAAGCTTTCATGGGTAGATATTTTGAACTGAATTGCAGCTCTTATTGAAGTTCTCATGTGCTCAATCATTAGAGAAACAAAAAGGAAACTCTTGAGATTCTTGTGATTCGAAGGGATGCATAGTGACCAGTGTTACGAAATTCGGTTCGTTTCAACCGAAATTTCCGAATAATTTCGGTTCGTTCACTCTACCGAAACGAACATAACCCTTGCAAATTCGTCCCAAAATTCATTCCAATTCGTCCGATTCGGTCTGAATTTTATGATTTCGGCCAATTTGTCCAATTATTCGTTGCAAAATGTATGTTGCCTTTAAAATTGAAAAAATGAGAACTGAAGGGGCTAAACATATTTTTTAACTTAAAAGTAAAAGTAAAAATATCATTTTGGCCTTTGGCTTAGAGAAATTAGTGGGCTCCACTATGGAGCCGCCCATCTATTAAAATCTAAATAATTATGTGGGCCCTATCGCCCTAATCAAATTTTATTCCAATAAAAGACATTTTATCATGAATAAGCTAGCCAAGTTTCACTCTAATATTAAATATCCCATCAAATATAAATGGACATATTGCATTTATTTAGTACAATAAATTAATTGTATCTTATATTATTTTTTCATTTTAATATATATAATATTTTTTTCCGAAATATTTCACCGAAACTTCCGAATTAGATGAAACATTTCATTTGGAGGCCAAACCGAAATGGCGTCCAAACCGAATGTTGTAACACTAGTAGTGACACCTTGCTAAGTGATATCTGTTGCATTTAAAGTGTTGAAGCCTTCATATGTGAAAACATGGAACTATTTAGATTTCTATTTGTGACAATTTAATTTATAAGGGAAAAAAAACAATCTTTCATAACTAGAGCTGTATATACCGTTGAAGATGAGGGCTAGATTTAAGCCGAAACATATGTGATGACCATATGAGAAACTCTAAACATATCTTGGAGACTGGTGGGAGTTCCATTGGCTTGAATGTTAGGCCTTTAGTGGGTTTTGGCATCCACATGTGAAGATACAGGTACAGCAGAGTGATCAAACGAGCATTACTGAATAAGAGAAGAATGGCTTCAGCCCCAAATCTGGCTGTGGAATATGAATTGCATCATCATTATGCCAGCAAGGTGACATTGTCGTCTCCCCTTGACCTTGGGTTTTTCTTCAGAAGAGGGGTAAACAGGGGTTGTGCTAAGGACAATAGCTTTTTATGTTGTACTAGTAGACTAGGCTTTGATGGCCTTACTTCTATTCATTAGTTTTTAAGTTCGGGCCTGATTCTAAATTGTGGAGGGCTTTATTTCCATTTCTGTTAACGATAAAATATTAAATTATGAGCCCGATTCTTAGGTTAAGAAAGCTGCACCTGGTTCTTAGAAAATGGAGATGGTTGTTAGTATAAGGTCTAGTTTACTCTACTATTTCCTAGTTTGGTTGCATTGACGTGGGCTAAGTTAATTTGGTACCTTGCATGTATTGAGTCCTTTTGGAGTGTTTGGGTTTGGCCAAAGTTTAATGTGGCAGACAAGAACCTATGGTTAGGTTGGTTGTAAGAGAGAGTGGAGTGATCGTTGATGCAAATCAAGTCCCATATAGGAGAAAAGCCAAATAGTTCAGGAGTGTCCTAGGACCAGATGAACCCGACCAGATGAACCCAGAACAGGTCTATCTGAGCCCGGAAGAAGCCCAGCTGAGCCAATACCGACCAGATCAGTTGGGCACAGTTAAGCCCAATTGTCTATTCATAGAGAGGATGGACGAAGGACATTTATTTCCTTTGTTTCATAGCTTCCAAGACCCTTTAACATGGGGTAAACTTGGAATTTATTTCATTCAATCTTCAATTGTTGTAAGTGGATTATGAGTTTACTCATCCTCCATTTTCTGTGCCTTGGCATGTCCCAATTCAAAGCCTGGAAAAAGAGAGTTGGCTTCTGATAGGCAGTCAGCTGTGGAAATCTTGCCACATCTGATCCCCGAGTCTGCTTCAAGAAAAGTGGCGCTACATCAGTTTGGCAGGAATGGTTACAGCTAATAATCTTAGATCATGTTAGGTTGAATAGATGACAGTTATTCAGCAATGATTAGTTGATCTTTTCTAGCTTTGAATATTGTTGTTAAGTTGAATAGTTGGATGCTAATCAGCTAGGATTATTAGTCAATTTTATACCTAGCAAAATGGCTACTCATAACACATGCTATATCTTTCCTGCACTGGTATTGCGATTTGTAACTGAGCAGATGTTTTATAATTATCGTGCTGACATTTCAATTTGATAATACATTTAGAAGTGCACAGTAATATTGGGTTAAATTATGTGGCTAATTTCTTTGGAAGGTTCAGAGGCACTCTTTTAGTCTTAAAATAGAAGCTCAAAGAAGATACCTAGAGAAGATGACAGAAGAATACAAGTCTTTGAGTATCGATGGCAAACCCCACAGGCCTTCCAAATCACTGCCATCACTTTGTGAGGAGTCGGAATCGGACACGAGGGAATACACATCTGATTCAGAAGCCGATGTCACTGGATATATAAGCGGTTTATCTAAATTTACTGAGCTGTCAAGGGAGTACTCATCCTCATATGGCTTGCAAGGAGGCAGAGAAAAGGATACATCTTCTGAAGAAAGTCAAGCATACAAGAGGCAAAGAGCGGTTGATAAATTTTTCCAAGGTTTGAACAATTTCCACTGAAAGGACTGGAGTCTAATAATATTAAAAATTAGCAGTTTTTGGGTCTTAATGATGAAATTGTTTTTCCTTGTACAGTTACAGATAACAGCCGAAGTCCTCTATTATCCAGCTTCTGCTTGTAAATGGGACATTGGAGTATATTCAGCAGAATACAGAATGCTTCTATTTGAATAAGATACATCTTCCCTGTCACTGGGATGGTTTAGGCCTGAAGTATATGAACCCTGAAACCTTGAATGGGAATAAACATAACGCAATTTGCATGCAGTTATATGAGTGGTATGTAATCACATAATTCCTTTACAAATTTATCTATAGGGGGTCTTTCTTCTGTTATGCATAACTGATGGGTTTTCCCCATCTTTCACAAAATGCTGGACAATTTGGGTTATCCCTCCAATGGGCCCTACAATTAGGGCTGTCAAATGAATGGGCTGGCCAGGGCAGGGCCCAGGGTTGTTCAAGCCCTACCCTCTTACATATGCAGGCAGGGCCTACATTGGCCCTTGTGGGCCAAGCAAGGCCCAGGGTCTGAAGAGAAGAAAATCAGTTTTAAAAATCTTTTTTCTACACCATTGGTACTGAGTATAAATCCGAAGTTAACCCTTTTTTTATTGGAGCTTGGGATTGTCAATGCAATGCGACAAGTGATATGGTGGTAGATGAAAATTTACTTTACTATAACTTATCTAGGATGATGGCGAGCCAATCATTTACTATCCAAGAGAAGACTATTTGATGGTATTGGTGAACTTATCTAGTAACCCATCAATCCTTGATTGAATCCATTGCATTGTATTCTCATGAATTAAAGACCAAACAAACAAATGGTTCTTATACAAAACCCAAAAGAAGAAAAATGGCTCGTAGAGAACATGTCTGATAATTTCCTACACAACATGCTATTGAGGTTTTGTTACACATTATTTTTCATACTGTCATCCATCCAATAGGTGGGTCATTGGAGTTGAATCTGAATATGAGGTTAAACATTAGACAATAACTAAAGAGAATTGATCCCATGCTAATAAGAACTTACATAAGGATCACATAAGAAAAATGTTCAAATAAACACACATATATTCTCAAGTAAATCTACATAGATATAATTTTTGGATAGTATAAAAATTCACATATATAATAACTAGTTTTACATTAAAAAAACATATATAACAACTATATATATATATATATTTTTTTTAAGAGCAAATTAATCCACATATACAATAAATATATGTAAATAAGTTACTGCAAAAAAAAAAAAAACATAGATGGTTTATACATGGCTTATTTACATTAAAGTCACATAAGAATCATATAAAAAATTGATATAACAATCACATAGGAATCGTATTAAAATAAACCCACACCAATTCACATATAAATAAGAAATATAGGAGGGTAGGGCGAGGCTGGGTTTACTATTGTCCAATCCCAGCCCTCAAATTGGGCTTTAAATTTTTTTTCCTAGCCTGGCCCCTTCTAAGAAAAACAAGAGTCTTCATTTTGCGGGCGTTTTCGAGGATCGGGCCTGTTATCCTCGTAGGAGGGCCTGATTGCGAGCTCTACCTAGCATGTGACAAATCTCACCAATTTGAAATCTTTTTTCTGTTACGTTAACTGATGTGGTTTTATTTCATATTGTTAAGATGAACTTGTCGAGTTACAAGATTAGGAAAAATTGAAAATGAGCACAATCGACCCTGTGTAATTGGCATAAGTTCAACAGATTATATGAGTTACAAGATAACTCTTAACTTGTCATGCTCCTTTGGGTGGTAAGTGGTAACTCAAATCTTGCTATACCTTATATCGGTTGACAGGATATCAGAAATTCCTTCATGTCTAGGAAAATAATTGCCAGATTATTCTACAAATCTATATTACAATATTTGACCATATATATTAAAGTATCATTTACTTTCTTGTAAATATATAGGAATCCAGATCCTCCAATGGAAGACCTCAAAGAGAATTCTAACTGGGAATAATAGTCCCCTTGTGTATTGCCTTGGCTCTGATTTGATCTCTTGGCCTCAACTCTGATAGGAGTGAAATCTGACCCAACACACCAATTCACTGTTGGGCCTCATTGTAATGATGAGTCAAGCTTCAGCTCATCCTATTAGGTGTCAGCAGCTCTCATGTTATCCAGAATTTCGTTTGTGCATGTGATTCCACCATTGGTTGGGTGGGGCGATCTAATTGGCCTATCCTGCTTTTGAAGTCCCATTCATGGTATCTTATTCTTATCATCAAAGCTCACAAACAAAACTGTAATGAATACATTCCCATCCTGCAAGTCCCATTCATGGTATCTTATTCTTATCATCACAGCTCACTAACAAAACTGAAGTTATAGATTAAATCTATCTCATGTCTGAAGACTCTGATGAGTCTTGACTGACCTCATTTCTCTCTCTGTAGTCTGTTCCAATGGGGCTGAGGACAGAGAGAGGCCTGTCTTTATTTTTTTTCTTGTTGGTGTGAAAGTACAATACCGGCAAAGTTTGGATGGATTTGAGAGTCCTGAGTGGAGACGTATCTTGTTACATTAGAACAAAATACCTCTCCCTTTCTCATTCATGTCCTCTCATTGTCTACTTGAAAGGGACCACATGCAGTCATCCCCCCACAAATGGTGCGCTTGTGCACGTGGTTCGGTCGCATTTGCACGCCAACGTGTGTCTCGCTAGCCAGCAAATTAACACATGGGCGCTGCCACCATTGTCACCACAAAGTCGAAAACCTTTGGTTTGCAAAAAAAAAAAAAAAAAGATCGACTGACTCGCCCAAGCTGATCGACACATTGACTCTCTGAGTCTGGCTGAGCAGCGGGCCATGTTTGCCTGAGTTACTTAGCTTGGCAAATGTCAAAACATACTGCTTAGATCAAGTGTCACATGAACAACATGTTACACAAAATCGGCCACAATGCAAAAGACCAAGCGGCCACAATGCAAGACTATACAATTAGAAATTGACCCCAATTTCTAATTGTATAGTCTTGCATTGTGCGTGTGACACTTAATCAGAGCCGTCTACTTTGACATTTGAACTAGAGTCTTCTATAGTCAGGACTGTTGAAACTTGGAAGAGGGCAACTGGGCAAGTGGCATGTTGATCGCCATTCTCACTACGGTAGAAATATGGTTGTGGATTAATCATATATAGGATCTAAACTTGTTTGAGAACATTGGGATAGCACAGTCAATTTTATTTTATTTTATTTCCATTTCTCACCCAACCACTCGGGATTTGATCCTTTTATTCTCTCCCAACGTGAGCATATTTTTCTTCCTTGTAAATGGGTGGGGGTCTCTCTGGTTTCAGCCCCCTTGCTAGGTAAGGTACCTAAAAAAAACACAAAAATCATTTCAATGCATATGCCTAGTTAAGCAACTTATAACATGTCCTAACTCGATGCAACCTGCCTGTTAAATCAATGAATGAGCTTGGTGCATTTGTCCAATAATCCAGCTTGAGTTTCTCTTGCTAAAGTTGTTAATCTAACTTGATCTTATCTCTTTTGTCATTACTAATAGGTCTTTCATTTTAAGTTATTTTATGTTTTATTTTTTATGACTACCAACTAAATCTTGATAAACAACTATTTCACCAAGAAAGAACAATCACTTAATGAACATGTGTCATTTTGTAAACGTCTTTTTGTGGGGAACCTTCTCATCAACCTATTATTATATGTAAATATTCAAAATCAGGAGGCTGCAAAACCTACATAAATTGGGTAGGTGAAATGTCCACACATGTTTCATCCAACTAGGGAACATAGAACATGATTTACGTTCCAAAATTCATGAACACTCACACACATCTCACCATAGAGTGAGGGATACTCATCTTTTTATATATGAAAAATACATTTTGTATCCCACCTTAAGGAAAGTGTCCATCCTCCTATGATGAGAGAAAGATGCATATGAATATTTTCATATATATATATATATATATATAGCTGAGTGCATGCGCTCATGATATGCTGAGCGTGGGTGCTCCAAAATAAGTGATGAGGTCCACATTTTGGTAGATAACACCATTGATGGTCATAGATTCCAAGTGAACTTGATTGTTTTATCGCGCGTGCATTCATTCTAGATGATTAAAGACTTATTGTATGTGGAATGAGTGGGGCCAGTGATGGTCCCACAAGCGCCGGCACTCAGCTAGGGGGCTCCCATTAAAAAAAAAAAAAAAAGAATGGTTCTAGATGACTATTTATAACACGTGAGAAAATATAAATAGATATTTCTACGAGGACCTCGTTGACTTCTAAAGGCCACTGTAACAATTGAGAGCTTCCGGGTTTTCAAATGAATAAAGAGATCAGACGCCATCTCCACCTAATTGGGGCCCACCTAAAGATGCTTGTGACAACAAAGGAAAGTGGAGGATTAATGGATGAGTCAAAATATGAATCCAATTGAATGATCTTAATTAACTTTCAAGTTAAAATGGCCTCAGAGTTTTATGACTTCACATGGTGCAAATGTGATTAAACCCAACAGTTGATTATACTTGGATCAATCTCAAATTGGAATTATTGCTAACATGCGAGCAGTAGATATGTGTGAAGGGATCAGATCGATCATGGAATTCTCAAAACAAAAAAAAAAAAAAAAAAAAAACAAAGAAACTTTAGAAAGTGTAAATGAAAATAAAGAAAATCATCTTTTATTTTTTAAAAGTCAACTACAGGAATCTGTCGTAGGGAACATGATGGGGGCATGTGGAATAAGAACTACTACTACTAAGCCTGCACATGAATTCACACTTTCGTTTCTTTGGGAATAAATTATAATCACGGGTTTAAAACATGATCAGTATGATGAATTAGCGTAGAATTTGGACCAAAACCAGTACAAAAGGGACAATAACTCTGGCATTATAAAATTCCAAAAGGTGGCCCGGACTATAGATTTAATATTTAAAGCGAATGCGTAAAAGGTTAATGTATGTAGTAATCATCAAGTATCAAACACTTTAAAAAACTTTATTGGATCTTAAAGTTAAAAGGCCTGTTTGTACGTTCACATTAAGATACATAAAAATTGAATGCATAGAAAATCATAGTGAAATAAATTCTACTAAAGAATTATTAAAGAGATGAGCGGTGAAAGATATAAACTTATAAAGTCAGATGATATTGATTTGGTTAATAGCTGGCTATTAAATTTTCATCTTCATTTAAATTTTTTCATAGAATTATATGTATTCAATTCATATGTATTTTAATACAAACCAATAGGCACTAAGAGTTGGTCAGGCGGTTTACAACAGGCTTACTGGAAATTAAGCCTCACTTGTCCTGGAATATAAAACTTGGGCTAATGCTGATTTATGTGGACCAACATCCAAGTTTGAGAAGGTATGCCCATCTGAATCTCACTCAATCTAACAGGATGAGAAAGGAAGGAGCACCGAAATACAGTGATCGGGTAGGTCACAGGAGTTGGGTCCGGCTGATTAGATATGTACTGTATCATTGAAACTGTGAATCATAACCCGAGATTTCAGGACTTAAAAAGTTCAATGTTTTGGGGTAGACCCTTGTGTTCCTCACCTGAATTATTGCTGGTAAGTTTAAGGTTTCAAAAGCTAATATGATTATGAAAAGAATGGACCACAGATGCAACTTTAGTAGGGTCAATGTTCCCCAATTTCATGGCACAGTCCATGAGAGATTCTTGGTTTAGAAATGTACTGGTAATGCCCATAAGTAGGTTTGAATGAGGAGTTATGACATTATTGTTGTTAGGAAATTATTTCAAATTTGAGGTTATTGAAAAAATATTGTCTAAAATAAAAAATCTTGAATAGATTAAAATAAAAATAAGAAGCAAATATAGGTTTTTCTTTTGGTACCCCAGCCTAGGGGGTTGAGACCCAACAAGATATTGTTGAAAATAAATCTTATGAACTATTTATTTTTCCATCTTTTTTCTATTATCATCGTGATTTTCTCAGAAATTTTTTAGTTGATAGTACCCGTTGTAGGTCGATCAAGTAATATACATCTTAATTTATATCAATCACTAGTAAAACATATTATGTATTTATATATGGGAAATATTCAAGTGAGAACTAGTTCTCACCTATTATATGAGAACTTTTTTACGGGCCCAACTAACAACCCATCCAAACCTAATAACTAATAGAGAACCCCCTGATAGTCACATATCTCAAGGATCGACACACATCCGAATGGATTGAACCGTTGGATCGAGGGTTGAGTATTTATTTGAATATTAAGCCATTAAACTTGTGGGCCACGGATGAAGGGGTTAGGGGCATGGGTTTGGGGGTCAAACTTGATAGTTAGGGTAGTCTTACATAGATCTTTCCATCCCCCTGGTCCCATCCCCAAATGGGGCCCACAATTGGGCCCTATAAAAAGGTTCTCATATAATATGTGTTCTCACATGAATATTACCTTTATATATATATATATATATGATCAAGCTAATATTAAGATCATGGGATAAGATTTGAGCATATGTGGTCAGGTAGGGGACAAGAATCAATGTAGGGTAAAGTGGATACAAATCCAATCTATTATAAGTCTAAATCTGGATGTAGTGTGCATCAGTGTATAACCCATTTTATGTGTGGGTCCTGTCAAACCCAACTCTCCCCATTGATCTCACGTTAGGTCCTTAGTTTGCAACGCACGGCAATTCAGAATTCAGATCGCCATTTCTTGGGCCCGTTTGGTAATTGCATTTGCTTCATTTCTTTGAATTCAAACCAAAGTAATCTCCTCCATTAACAGCAATTTGTTTGTGTGGCTGCACTTTGAAGAACTATAAAGTTTAGAGGAACAAACAAGAACTCTTTTAACAATCTAGGACTTCCTGTTATATAATCCGTGATAAATTCATGTTCAAAACCCGCAGGGGAACCAAACAGATAGGTGCTTATGATATGTTATCCACATGCAGAAGCAGATATCTATTATTGACAATCAACCACATGAGCAAACACCAAGGAGAAAATCATCTAAGGAGCATGTGATTCGGCGGTGTGCCTACATTCATAGACGATAAAATCCTCGTTTCTTTCATGTTACACTGTATCTTTGTTACTAAAAGTCTTAAAAAACCGTCGTCCATACAAGGAACAAAATATTCTTAGACCCAACACCTGGTTTGTGTCTAATTCAATGGACGGAATCATCAAGACACCATCAACACAACATACTAATTACTAAAGGCCACTTTCTTTAAACGAAAACAGAAAACTGAAATCCCAATCTGACTCCTCACCAACTCATGTTATTAGCAAGTAAAGTATAAAGTAAATGATAATTGCAAGACATGGCATGATGATTCGGCCTATTAACTCAGTGATGCTCCAAGGAATAGTTTGCAATCATTTATAAGAATTATATTATTCATTGCTGTATATTTGATCCAAAGTCTTTGAATTGTTTAGTAAGTAAATAAACTGAAGATCCCGGTTCTATGCAAAGCGAGCATAATAAATGAATCTCTCATACCAACATATCGGTAAGAGTACCAGATCGTCGGCCAAATAATTTCTCATACCAGCATCACCATCTAGAAGATAAGTTGAAAAACAAAATCACAATTAAAAAAGTATTATTGAAATGATTTTCTTCTTGCATTTTGAGAAGCAAAACCCTCAATTGTGCTTTCAAATTCAAGATTTTCTAATTATGAAAAAATTGCCTTCAATTGATTTCTACAACGACCAATTTTGCACTGAAAAAAGCCACACTTTGGATTTTGGAATCTCCCAATCTACCAAGACAACGATGATATGGATGTTATGAAGATTGAAGAAGATCTATAAGCTATGGGCCCATGGTGTTGATGTCTATAAATTTGATGCAAGTGGTTTTTTTTGTAAGTTGCTGTTGACTGTTGTTTTGGATTTGGGCATAACTCAAACTCAGGCGAGTGAATGGGTCCACCTGACCTGTATTGACTTGTTACCAAAGGAAATGGCTTGTCAGCGGAATGGATCATTGGATCAGGTCCAACCCAACCTGAACTCTATCTGAACTAAGAAGACTGGAAAGTGTACAGAACAAAGAGATGTGGCGTGGCGGGTGGGTGGACGGTGGAGGCGTGGAGCAGCAGTAGCAATCAACCCGTGGTGCTGGCCTGCTGGGTGCTTCTTCTTCTTCTTCTTGTTTTTATTTTTTTATTTTTGGGCTTGCTGTTTGGTTGAGATGGGGTATTGGGGTTCAAAGGAATTCGATTGATGAAGGGTTGATGGGTTTGACAGTTTGACTGCTGGGTAGCCTGGGTGCTTCGTCCGAAGTGGTGATGGACTGATGGTGCTTGATTGCTATTGTAGCAATCAACCAGTGGTGCTGGCCTGCTGGGTGCTTCTTCTTTTTTTTTTTTTTTTTTTTTGGGCTTGTTGTTTGGTTAAGATGGGGTTCAAAGGAGTTCGATTGATGAATGGTTGAGGGATTTGACTACTGGGTAGCCTGGGTGCTTCGTCCGAAGTGGTGATGGACTAATGGTGCTTGACTGCTAGACGCTAGCACGAAGATGATGGGCCAGCCGGTTCTGGCGATGGCGGTGATTTGGGCCTAACCGGTTATGGCGGTCCATCTCTGCTGCTTCTTCTTCTTCTTCTTCTTCTTTTTTTTTTTTGGCTTGCTGTTTGGTTGAGATGGGGTTCAAAGGAGTTCGATTGATGAAAGGTTAAGGGGTTTGAGAAGGAGGTCGGTGGATTTGGAAGAGTGGAAACATTTTCTTCTTGAGGAGAAGAAATGTTTTTGGGCCCCCTGAAAAATGGGGGCCCGGGGGCCCCGGGGCGGGCGCACTTACTGCCCTGCCTCAGGGCCAGGCCTGATCTTCATCACTGCCAGAATCACAATTTTCATGATCATCTACTGAATTCGAAGACACAAGTGCAATGTCCTTCCCCTTTTTCAGTTGACAATGATTAGCTTCGAAGGTTTGCAAATTCCCTACAAGTTCTTCAACAGTCATAGAATTGAGATCCTGATGCTCCTCAATAGCAACTACTTTTGAACGAAATCGTTCTGGGAGAGACCTCAAAATTTTCTTAACAGTTTTAGATTGAGGAATGGGTTCTCCCAGGGTAAAGCATGAATTCACAATCTTAGTTAGTTTTGTGTTGAATTCATCAAATGTTTCAGCATCTTTCATGCGAATTGTCTCAAAGGAAGTTGTCAAGTTTTGAAGTTTGGTTTGTTTGACAGTGTCTATTCCCTCATGACCAGTTTGTAATAAATCTCAGGCAGCCTTTGCATTAGAACATGCAGAAACTCTATGAAATTCAGTTGCAGTGATACAATTATAAATTACATTAACAGCCTTATTGTTGCAATTGGACCTAGCCTCTTCATCAGCAAACCATTGGGTTTTGGGTTTGGGTCCAGTCTGTCCTTCAACAATAATAGTGGGATCAGTGTATCCCTCCACAACGATGTCCCAGACTTGATCATCTATAGCCCGGAGAAAAGTAATCATTCTTACTTTCCAATAAGCATAATTGGTTACGTCTAAGAGAGGGGGCTTGTTTGTAGACGTTCATTCTCTATTGATATCCATTAGAGACTAGTAAAAATAGATCACACAATAGATTAGTGCAACCTGCTCTTATACCAATTGAAAGACCAATTTTATGGGCTACCAGAATGGATACTATTAGTTCTATTTTTAACAATCAACACACAGCGGAAATAACCAATCAGACAAACTAGCAATTAAATCTACCAAGCAATCACTACAAGAAGGCAGACACAAAATATAGCGTGGAAACCCTATCTAGGAAGAAAAACTACGAACAAGAAATCAAGAGTTCACGAACAATTACAAGATGTACTTAGTAGCTCTTTTACCTAGGTCTGTACCTCGACCTAAGGACTGTAGTTATTCTTGCAAAGAATCCACTGACACAACATCCACCGTGCCCCATTCTCCTTACTTGATCTCCTCGTACCTTGCCAGTCAAGATGAACTATCTTCTCCTTCGAAAAGCAGAAGCAACAATGACCTTCTAAACAGCCTTCAGAACAATCTTTCAATAGCTCTAGAGAACAAACTATCTCTAATGATCTCTCTGACTTAGATTAATGATAGTGGGTTTGTCCTTAAGGTTGAGAGTAATACCCTATATATAGTCCCAAATTCGTGCCTAATACTTAGAGCACAAGTAGGACTCAAACTGGAAAAACAGAGTCTCAAAATGAAATACTTTCGTGCAAAAAAGAGACTTTTCCAAAATTCTTTGCCCTGTTCGCTCGAGCGAACCCTTCATCCGCTCGAGCGAAGACGTGGGCGCTCGAGCGGACTCCTTGCTGGATGGAAGATATGGAAAATCAGCACTCTTTTCTTCCAGCTTTCTTCTTTTAATGCTTTCAGATTTTTCTTCTTGGAGTCCTTCCCTCTTCTATCTTCGGAGTCCTTTTCTAAGTAAGAAAAACAACACAAAGACTCCTAGAGTTTTGTCCAACATGAATTAGCCAATACAAAAATGATAACAGATTCCATCCCTAGATATTAAGGTGAGAAGAAGGGTTCCCAACCAGCCACTTATTCTCAAGTAAGTTTCCAATTGATTTCATACCTACCCACTGATCTCATTTTGATTTTGATGTAATTACCAACTATGCCCACAAGTATATGGATGGACTCAAGTCTGAATTAAATTGTCATATGGTCTAAATTGATTTAATGATGAAAGATAGGATATGGATGAAAATGGGCCGGGTTTAGGTTTATTCACGGTATACTTGGTGCAAAACTTGAATTAGTTAGGCACAAATACCCAGGGGCGGCTCCAGGAATTCAAGTCAGTGGAGTCAAAAAATACTTATCTTCTGCAACCCTGCCACTAGGGCTATCAAAGGGTCAGACCAAGGCCGAGCCGAGTTTAAGCTCTGATCCTACCCTCTCATTTGCGGACTGGGCTTAACCGAGCAAAAACCTTCAACTTTCAAATGGGGGGCCTGTAATCTTTAGGCCTTTACCCTACCTTCAAATATTTAGTATTAAAAAAATGAGAAAAAATGATAAAAATAAAAGGACTTGAGATACAAATACTATTTGAGCTTCCTATGAGTTAAGGCATGTCTATTTAAATTTATAAGTCATTCAAAATTATTGGGCTGCCCATAACACAAAGAGCATGTTTGGTTACAGGCGAGAAATCCATAGATCTAATGATTCTTCACTACCACTGGAATAATGATTCCTTGATAGGGATTTATCTAGTTGAGGATTTCACATTGATATTAGTGTGTATTTATGCATATAGCTGAGAAAAATAGGATTCTGTGTGCAAATCCACTTACGTGAGGATTTTCAAGTCTTATAATGGGTGGTCAGATCTGAAAATCCTAACAAATGAAGATTTTCATTTGTCTAAATCCTCAAAAATTTACAATTGCCAAACATGGATTTACCACAACTTTAGAGAAATCGAAAATCTTTTCCCTAAAGATTTGGTTGCCAAACGTGACCAAAAGTACACGGTTTATCTTAATTGGGTGTTACAAAAGGGTCAAGAATTTATAAGCCATTTTCTCTCCTTCAGTTTTACAAAATGGTCAAGAATTTATAAGCCATTTTCTCTCCTTCAGGTCAAACTCTTAAATTAAGTTGGTTCAAAATCTTCCCATAAGATTGTTTTTAGATTTCAGTGGGGTCAAATCTTCTCATAAATGTTTTTTTTTTTAGATCTCAGTGGGTCAAAAGCTTCCCACTCAAAGGTTCAAAATTTTTTTATGAATATGTTTTTAGATCTTAGTGGGGTCAATTGACCCCACTGTCAACAACATGGCGCCGCCCATGCAAATACCTACACCTAGACTTGGACTCAATTAATGGATATTTAAGAGTTATATGTTTGAATAGAATATATATGAATTAATGGGTCAAAGGAGCACCCAAGGATTATTAAAGAGGTCAGAGGTAAAAGATATGGGGTGAGGGGTGAAGGATAATAGGTAACAATGCAACTTTCTCAGGATTTGAATTACTATGATGATGGTTGCATATCCGTTTCCCATTTCCCTTTGAGCCAATTGTCATTAAAGGGGAGGCTATTTGATGTTAGTCTTTTGAACATTCACATTTGACTCTTAATTTTTAACCACTTAAAGAAATACAAGTACTTAAAATTTTCAATAATTTTTAACCACTTAAAGAAATACAAGTACTTAAAATTTTCAAGAACGTAATTATGGGCACGTTTGTGCAGCCATTTTTCCAAAGAAAAAGTGTAGAAAGTGAAAATACTTTTTCCATAGTGGAAAAAGTTTGATGTTTGGTACGACATCTTGTCATTGAGAAATAGAGAAAAAATGAATTAAACTTTTTACAATTTCACTAAAAAAAAAAAAAGCATTCCAATAGGGGAAGGGGAAATGCAGAAAAGATTGCCCGTAGAACTGATTTTGTGCAGCAGTACACAAATGTGCCCTACATGAAACAAGCAAGCCCTTAGTAAGAAACTCCTTCCCATGAGGTTAATGAGTAATTATGAAACCCAACCTAATACCCAAGCCCGATATGAATATGTACCATATTTTGTTATACATGTATTAAAACTCTTATACTTAAAGAAATGATCCTATGTAATTTGATCCAGAGTCAGCAATCTAGATCTAGATCCTAATCAATGGCTTGAGTCTAGCTCAACCTTGAAGCCTACCCAAATTTGGCTCTCGTGATAAACAATGCGGTCTTCCCTGATGGTGTAAGATAAAGAAAGTTCATATTGGACTTCCCTATTGTTATTAGACAAAGAAGAAGAGGTCATATTGGTGAATTAGTCTAAATAGGATATGGCATTTAACTCATGGCTCTTATTTATTCCTATTTTAAGGCATGGTAGGTGTAGACTCATTACTTGTTCTAGTTAGGCAAAATGCAAGCAAGCCCCAAACATGTCATGATAAACTACACTCACACCTAACATGGAAGAGCTTTCAATCAATTCCTATATGGTACTCACCTTGCTGAACTTTTGAAAGAATCTTTATCTTACTACATAAGTTGAACCTTGCTCTTACTGTACTTGTAAACACAAAAATCTATAATTTTTTTCGTGCTGTTACACAAACAAGCCATATTTATTTTCTAAAATTTTTAAATATTCAAATACAAGTGAGTATTTAGAAACTTTATCGTGTCTTGAATTTTCTAATTTCTCTGTATAAAAATTTTATGAATTCAAGTAAAGGACCAAGTCCTTAAAATTCATAAAAATTGAATTTCAAAGTATCTGTGAGAACAAATAGACCCCAGAAAAATTCTAACCAAACAGTCAGACTGAGTGTCGAAATGGGCCCGGCAGATGTGGCAGTGAATATGAGAAGAGGAGGGTAGGCACTACTAGGCACCAGGGCCATTCAAATGTGGGCCCCACATAAGCCTCACGCACTTAACAAATAAGATAACAAGTCTGACTCACAAAAGCCACTGAAACGTAGGATGCTTTATAAACTGCTAAAATCCGTTAAAAACACATGACATGAAAAGGCACATAACACCAACTGGATTCCAAATTGATGAACTCACATATGACACAATAAAAATGGACCCACCCACTTTCCCACCAACTTTCTTTCCTGTTTCCTGCACTCAGATGACTACAATTTCTTTGGTGGTAAAGCAGACTACATTCTCTTTCTTCTTTTTTTTTCTTCTTCTTCTTTACATACATCACTGCATGATACATTACATGATTAAATAAGATTATGCATGTCATGATTGATTTCCAGCTTTTCTTGACTCTACTTGTGATTTGCCTCGTGGGCCCTTTGTCCTGATGTAAAGCCTGTAATCGTCGAAAGTCATAGGTTCGTACAATGCTGGCCGTTCAGGTGTTACAAGTGGTGGGGCAGGCCCCACCATCAGATCACTCTTGGGATTGTAGAAGAATGCAAACGACAGTCTCTCTGCATCCGAACTCGTAAACACTCGGTGCTCCACGCTCTTATAGATTCCATTGCTCATCACCTGTTCAACCACCAATCCATGTGAGAAAAACTATAAAACCAAACAAACAGTCATCACTCAAAACTCAACATCAGATGATTAAAAAGAGTAATACCTACCGGTCGCGGTTCTCTCCCAATCATCATCATTTAAAAGTAATAAAATTTTTTCTTCAATGGAAATGTCCACATGCAGATGTTTGACATACGGGCGTTTCCGCCCAATCTATGAATAAGGTGAAAATCAGTAGGTTTTCGGTTTTTGCATGCATGGAACCCCACATCTGAATCCATGGACATCAAGTAGGAGAATATTTCGCTTATTAATTATAAAACCCATATTGTCAAACCATGTGCATGTTGATTTTTTCTTTCCTCTCAAGCTTAGGATAAGAGTTATTTAAAATAATAAGCTATATCAAATGGTACTACTAGTCATTCAATCTCAAAAGAATGGAATTAGGCAAAGAAAGGAAAAAGGGAATCTAAACAATGAGATAGATTTCTTTTTCTACTCTCTTAGTCTTGCCTTTAAAACTAATGGCAACTACTATTGAAGGGAATCTACTAGACCCTTATAATAAAGTTAAATTTTACAAGGACCACTGCACGTGGCATGTTGAATTTTTGCTTATTAAGGCCAATTTTTAGTGCTATCAGGACGTATGGAAGCAAGTAGCCAGTAATGTCCCATGTGCAAACTCATTGATTCCACTGGATACGGAAAATGGCCTTTTGGAAATAGTCAAGTCTTACATATGTGGTTGATGTGGGTTCAAGTAGACCTGTTCTATATTGGCTAATGCTGAAAATATCCTGTTAGAATCAGGTTTTCCAACCATTGCCCACAAAAAGACTTTAAAAGATATTCGAGAAAAACAAATTTCAATATTTTGATCTGTTTTGTTTTCTGATCGGTTTTAATCGAACTATTCACCGAAAATCAGATTCATTAGATATCATTGTATGACCGAAAACATTCATTGAACTTTGATACATAGTAAATCTAATAAACACGTTTAATTATTATAAAGTGGACGGAATCAATTTAACCTACATGTTCATCTTCTTCTCTCAAGTGGCATTAATTATTTGATTACACTGGCAGTCTTGATTAGAAAATATTCTTTGAATAGGTGGGCCAGCTTATGAGATGCCGTGTTTTAAGGAGATGGAACGAGCCGGGTCATGTCCTCTCTCACTTTCCTCTCCCTCTCACAAAACATGTGCGTTTGAATATCAACTACCGACGTACCACTCAACTCCAGAGTCTAGACCCCTTTGTCACCAAATTAAAGGGACTCACACATCATGGGCCCCTATGGCTTCATGGTCAGGATCACAGATCAACGGTGCCTGTTTAAACGTGCCGATCGGAGGGTTGAGATTGAATTCATGACCAGGATGCATTCAAGGCTCCGATCATCCCATCAATTATGATCCTTCTATATACACTCCTATCCTATCTGGGACCCACCCAACAGTTGGATGGCCAGATATTGGCTAATCAGAGACATGGCCCATCATTTATAGGAGATGTGATATAATCACAATGGACCCTGGTTGTGACTTTGAAATGAAGTAAAATGACTGGAGGATGGAGGCGTTTTTTCAGCTTTTAGAAAGGAAGTGAGGTCAATCATTGAGACCTAGGAAGGTGCATCAGAACCTAAGCCTTCCATGTCACGCTCTAGGAAAGTTAACCATATGGGATTAAAAAAATGATACAAAACAAACAACGTGTGTAATTGGGATTAAAATATCTAGCAAGAAGACAACTTCTATTGCATAGCAAACAGATGGTGATTAGTCATGAAATGCACAAGAGAAGTCATCCGACTTGTCTTTTTGTTTGAATCATGCAGGGCCAATTCACTTGATCTAATCCATTTAAATCATATGTTATGTCTAGTACATGAGATAGGACGGATCTTAATTTCACTCTAGATAGAATGAGAATAACATATAATGTGGATAGAATGGATCAAACTAAATTGGATGGGTCAACAGGTGGTGACACCATGAGAAGGCTTCTCTCTTTGATATGTGTGGGGTCTCTTTTTAGTGAAGGCCATTTGGTGTAGAATAAGGTGATAAAGTTTTTTACCCAAAAAATAAAAGGAAAAAAGTTGAAAAAGTTGGGACATAAAAAAGAAGAATTCCATGTTGGAGAATCACTAGAGGAGAGTACAAGCACTAGAAGCACTCGGTAGATGGGATTGGAAAAAGAAAATGATGACTTTCTAATTCTAAAAGAAGGTAAACGTGATTCTACTTTTATCAATCGATAGAGTGTCCCCACCTGAATAAGTGAAGGAAAAGAATTGCTATATCCAAATGTTATCTAACTTTACCCAATCAAAACATGTGTTGGCATCTATAACATAGGGCCCACATATATCACGTGGGTGGGCTCTATGTAACCCTTTCACTTTGACTTGGTCATTCATGAGTTTTTCAGCTCAATCTTATAATCCTTCTCTTAATTAGTTTTTTTTATGTAGTAAATAAAATCTCAATAAAGATAAGGTTGTGTCGGTAAAAGGTGAGGAATTTACAGATACTATACGATGCCTAAAAAAAAGGGTTTTCTCTCTTAAGATTTCTATAGTTGAGGATTTCTTAGGTCAAATTTGGTAACAAGTAAGGCATTTGCAAATTTAAAGGTTTTATAAATTCTTCCTTTTCAAGGATTTTCACATCCTATGAAGTGGGGTCGGACCTGAGAATCCTCAAGAATGAGGATCATAGACGGCTCAAATCCTTAGAGATTTACAATTGCCGAATGTGGGTTTCTACAACTTAGTGAAAAAAAATCTTTTCCTCGAGGACTTGGTCGTCAAATGTGACCTAAGTGTAATACAGGAACCAAATCTCATTTAAAAAAGGAAAGTGATCTTTTATATAAAAGGGAAGGAGGGTCTATCCTTTGTAAACATCACAAAACCAATCGACTTACGAGGAAAAGAGAGAAAAGAGAAGAGAAAGGTATGGAAACTAAGGGAAATCATTTATCCTAGGTCGACTTGAACCATTTATCTTCTAATTTTACAATCAGGGTGTCCATCTTGTCCCTCAGATCGTAAGGAGTCAACTAGGGGATGTTGATCTTTAGTAGCCTATCTTTAATCTCCGCAACAATCACTTGATTTTTATCCGGTATGCAATTCATCCTCGTGTTTGTAGCAGCTGAGTCATCTCTAATCAAAGTTCTCGCAATACGAAGATGCAATCAAATATAGACCCAGAGGATTTAGTTAAAACTTCTCTCGTCTATTGTCTTGAGTATACTAACAACAAAAGGATGGGCTAAGAGTCTTTTTCATCCCTTGTTAAATCATTAAGGGATGACATTAACAGTGATTTTTCTTTTTGAGCCCCTTCTTAAAGTCGAAAGTTACTTTGTATTTTACTTTTTATCTATTTCTTACCTTAATTCTTCTATATTAATATAGGCCTCACACACGTCCTTAGCCAACATAGCAATAATCGGGAATTAGTCCTCGATCAACCTTATGAAAAGGGAAATTGCTTACCACTAATCCATTATTGGATATTGACTCATATGTAAATACAATAATTTTCACCCAAAAAGATACCTTTTGCTGTTGTTATAAGAAGAAAAATCTAAACCCCTTGTGGGATTGATCCACTTGGATGCATGCCCATGTGGGGGTGATGTGATGGGTTGTAGATTAGATTTTAAAAAAAAAATAGTCTAATCAATTTATAATAACCATTTTTTTAAGAGCATCGAGGTTTAATGATTTCTTAAGTTGCATTTTTTAAAATAAAGTTCAATCCAACAGTGAATGAATAAACGTGGAATGAGTGTCACGAGAGGCTCATAATAGTAAGTATAAGGGGTTGAGTTGATGAGGGGTTACCTTCAATAAGAGTGTAGTGAGAGGTATGCCTAATATGAAAGATATTGTATATATATCTTATATGAGGAGTGGCAACATAAGATTAACCTTATCCATAAGATCAAGTAATCTCAAGTTCTAAACATGAACTAGAGGGAGCACCTTCAAAAGATCCGAACAGTTCATTGAAACGTGCATCCGTCCTGTTTATGCTCAAACGGGTCCAAATTTCAGTTCGACCATCACTGCGCTGCATAGTGCAGGTACTCCTGGTTAAAACCCACGATATATGGCTATTATACATACATGGTTTGATGGGCACACAAATCAAATTTTCTTCATCATGGGAAATATGGCCCATCCTATTGTTCCAATCAAATAGTGAATATCAACCTGATTGAATCAAGACTTTATTCAATGATGGAAGAACCAATTATGTATCACTTGGAAGGCTTGGGTCCCTGAAAAATCAGCTCTATTGCATGAAAATCTTTAATTTTAAAAATGATTATTTATTAATAGTTAGATTATATTTTTTTTTCCAATTCATTTTGATGCAAAAGATTCTTGAGTTCACTAGGATTGGACAGGTCAAAATATAACATGATTGGCTTGGATCTGTGAAAATTAGTCCACATAAATAGATTTAATTTGGGAAAGTTACCCTTATGTTGTAAGTTCCATACTACATATATAAAAGTCATTTTTACGGACGATCAGCCATCACTGACCTTGGAATAATGTGGACTTCTTTATATCATGAGAATCATCTACTCAAAGAAGCTTCCATTTTTAGAGCTCATGACAAGTTGTTGACTCCTCAACTGTTAGTCAACTCTATAAGTAAAGCCCCCAAACAGGCCCTAAGGGTATCAAAATTTGCATGTAAAAATTTGAATGCTAGAGGCACAGTGAAAGTAGATGAGTGTAAAAAATTGGGATGTCTGCACTTGAAGGGGTAGAATGAGTACTGTAAATAAATGGCTGATAATGAAGGTAGTTGGGTCATGGTCTGAAAAGGTGTCTCTTTTACAGTTAGCTGATAGCGATTCAGCGTCGCCCGACATTAAAAATGTAAGGAGAGTGTGGGGGATCTTACTCAACTCATCTGATGAAGGGACGTATTCTGTCCCGTGCCCACACAGACACACTAGTGGAACTCTCTACCCCACATCACTTGCGTGGCTACAGAGCTTCATGTATCTCTCATATTTCATTCGTCAACTAATGTAATGTAATTCTTGAAATCTCAACCACCCATTTTTTTTTTCTGTTGTTGTTGTTGGATAATCCAAATAGATAGAGAGAGAGAAGAAGAGGAAGAGGAGGTGGGTCACCTGAATCTGGTCGCCCATGTTGACGATGATGGAGTCGGGGGCGGCTTGGACGGTGATCCAAGAGTCTCCACGGCGAACCTGGAGGCCGTTGACTCGCTCGTCGGGGAGGAGGAGGGTGAGGCCACCGGGGTCGGAGTGGGCAGAGAGACCAAGTGTCAGGTCGGGCTGTGGGCACTTGGGGTAGAAATTCACCCTCAAACACGCCCCTACGTTCTCCCCTCCAAACGCATTCTGAAGATATCCTTCTTCCAATCCAAGGGTCTTAGAGAACACCTTCATCAGTCTCCCACTCAGCTTCACCAATTCCTTCCCATACTCCTCAGTAACATTCCTGTCCCATAAGAAAAAATTTAATATCAAGATTTCAAGTCCCACCCACCTCTCAATTCCATATATGACCCATAACAACACATCACTCCCTCTATGTTAAATTCAGTTCTTAAATTATTGAAACATAGATGATGTTCCCAGTTCCCACCCACTTCTAGTAGTGAAAGCGGATTATTGATTATTATTTAGATGCTATAAAATAAAGATCAAATCATCAAAGGGATTGGAGCCAATTGTCAAGGAACTCGAGGAGTTGAATTCGACTATGCTTATTGAATTTGTGTATAAGAAGTCGAGGTCTACTATATTTGTCGAATTGGCACATTTTCCAAGATAATGGAATAAAGTCACAAACTGTTTTTGACGGATTTGAGAACATGTTAGTCCCTTCTTTCTGGTAAAAGTTCTATGTATTCAAATCATGAAAGTCCTATCTTTATGTATTTGTGACTTGAACTTATGTTCTCTCTCTATAATGGTTTTTTTCTTTCCTATCTTTATGTATTTGTGACTTGAACTTATGTTCTCTCTCTATAATGGTTTTTTTCTTTTTTTTTTCTCTGCTCTCTCTCTCTCTCTCTCTCTCTCTCTCTCTCTCTCTCTCTCTCTCTCTCTCTCTCTCTCTCTCTCTCTCTCTCTCTCTCCCATTTTTATTAGATCTTTCTTTACAAAGGGAAAGCAAATTGGGTGCAAACATGTATACCTGCAGTTAGAAGGAAGAGCTCTCTCTCTCCCATTTTTATTAGATCTTTCTTTACAAAGGGAAAGCAAATTGGGTGCAAACATGTATACCTGCAGTTAGAAGGAAGAGCAGGCCATTTGTTGCGGTTCTTGAGAGATTTAGGGAGGAGATGGAGGAAATAGTAGTCACCCCAGTCAAGAATGGCGCCTTTCTCCACACCCAACCGGCTCCCATAGCCCTCATAAGTGTTGGGTGAATTCGCGTGAGCCTTCTTCATCTCAATTGGTAGGTGAAAGAAGCCCCTCCACGCCTCCCTCGCCTCCCTCAACAGCTCTGGGCTCACCCCATGGTTCACCACCTGAAAGAACCCCCACTCCCGGCACGCCTTCGATATCTGCCGCATCATCTCCTCACACTCCTCCACCCCTTCCTCCATCATCCTCAGATCCACCAAAGGGATGTTCTCGCCGCAACCTGTATCCGAAGACAGGGACGGCCTCTGCGAGGGGGGCTTGATGTATCTATCAGGAATTACAGCGGTGCCACTCTCAGAAAGAGACTGAACTGGCACAACTGGCTCTGGCCATTCTTGTGGGCAATCCATAACGGATGATGTTGCCTTCCTACTAAGCCCCATATGAATACACAACCAACAACCTGTGCATACACATCTCCTATACCTTCAATCTTTCTCTAGTGTTTCTGTATATATAGATAGATAGAGGGATGGGTGAAATGAAAAAAAAAAAGGAGAGAAGGAAATTAAGGAAAGTAGAGTGTTGGGAGTGTGATCAGTTGGTGCTTTGAGATAATGGGACGGAGTGAATTCTCGACTTGGGTGTTTACTGAAATGGACGTTAGGCAGAACGTGTTATGTGTGTGGTATCATGTGAGTGGAGGTTGTGAAGTTGACAGGCCGACATGCATGCAATTGGAAGAGAAAATAGCGAGGGGTCCCTGTACTCTGTAGCATGATCTGTTGTTAGTTGTTACAATTACACACACACCACACATAGCTAGTTTTTGTTGGTATAATTCTCGAAGCTCTATCTCTAATCAACCAAATTCAGCGCCGTGGAGAGCTGCTTTACGGCACAGGAGCTATTAGGAGGGTAGCGTCCAAGGGAAAAAGAGGACCCATTTGTGGAATTTTAGAGGGTTGCCGACATCACTACTTTGGTAGGCTAGGCAAAAAGTGGGGTTGTTTTGATCTTTGATTTGGGGTTGTTTCATCACGTGGGGTTTGGATTTGAGGCACGAGGAGATAGAATCGACAATACAAAGATAGCTTAGCTGATTGAGGACAATCTCTACACCCACTTTTTCTGCCCATGCTGCAGTTGTACAAGTGTTTCATCAGTTCAAGTCAGGCGTGGATGACGAGAGACATACTAGAGTGGGGTGAAGTCTTGTCGCCGGCCACTTGGCTTTATTATTGCTACTGAGAGTAACTCGTTTTGTGTACTGGTATGCGGACTCTGTGACTCTTGTGCTAGTGCTCCTGTGTTCGATTGTCGGGTCCACGTACGTCTGGTGCAGACTTTTGGAAGTTTGGATTAATCCAATCACCATATACATATGCTAATGGAACGAACTGCGGCAGTTTTTGGCTTGTGTGGTGAGTGGTGGTCACCTCCACTTTTGTTTTTTTTCCTTTGCCTTGGAATGCAAAAGGGGTGGGCTTGGTACAGGTTGGGGTAAATCTAAACCCGCCCCATTTGAATCAGGGTCAAGTTGAATTAGAAATGAATATGGTTGAAGTCGATCACACCATTTTTTTTTTTCACCTGCCTTAAGTTAATGTCAAATACACTTAAACCACATGAGTTTTATTTATAATTTTAATAAACATAAATATATATTATATATGCAGGACGGGACAAGCTTCTTAAAAAACCCTCTATCAAACCCACTACTGATAAGAGCGGGGCGGGACTAGTCCCCATTTAAACTCAACCTATTGACATCTCTATGTGCCTGAGTCCAAACATTTGATACAATGGATTGGGATAAGAATGTAAATGGGTCGGTCTAAGCAGAAAAGATAGGTTGATTCAGATTAATTAAGGCAATTAAGCAAGCAAGTAGAGCTCTCAAATTCTAACTATTGAATTCTGAATGTTAAAATGAGCCAAGATCTACGGAACTCATAAAACATATTGTTCTCTCGGCACACTTTTGGTCTATTAGACACCCAACATGAATGGCGTGATATGCTCAATCAAGGCTAACTGCAAGAGAAAAACCCCTGAATTAAAGGAATTCCGTAGGTTAGAACCACCCGCTCTTGTATATGGCTATGGTACATTTAGAATCCAAAAAGGTATAAAAGTTTTGGCTCATTTTCAAAAAAATACATGAGAATTTGAGTATTTAAAAAAAAACACAAAAGTTTTCCACAATTCTTTCAATCAAGCCCTCTCCATAAAAAAAAAGTAATTATGATAAATGAAAAAAATACTTTTATATCATTTTTTCAAATTCTTCCTTTAATAAAAATTTAAGAGAAATGATTAAATCCAACCCAAATGACCTAGTGGGGCAAGCTTTAACTACCTTTATGCATGGATGATTACAAAAAATTAAGAGATTTTAAATGACAAAAAATCTAACATCATTAAATGGTTATAATCATCAAAATCAAAATGACCAGTTTTGGGGAGGAAAAAGGTTAAACAAAGAAAGAAGCTTCTGATAAAAGAAAGGTAATTTTGTCATTTCTCAAAAGAATCTCAGGGAAATGACTTGATTGAAAGAATCGTGAAAAGTTTTTATACTTTTTTGAAATAATATTCAAATCTTCATGTACTTTTTTTTTTAAAAATAAAGCAAAAGTCTTATACTTTTTCGAAGTTTTTCCTTTTTATAACTAGCTAGGTAGGTTAATGTGGCCACTTTTCTCTGATCCAAGTACTAGTGGATATTAGGTAATCCAAAACAAATTTGACATATCTGGGTAGGGATATATAATCATGTGGTGGACTGGGTTCGATCGTTTGAAGTTTGTCCAAGTTCAATGCATTAGCAAAATTTTATCTCTTTAGATGCTTGGCTGGGCTGAGAGTACGGTCAAGATAATAAAAACTCGATCAACTTGCTCATGTGGGCTCAGAAGTACTGAATGGTGTTGAATAAGTAAGGTGAGTTTGAATGAGTTTGTGTAGGTTTTGTCAGTCCTGTCTTGCTCATTACTCTTTCAGCTGAGTCCAGTTAGCTGAGTCAAGGCAACTTGCATGGATTTTTTATACTAAGGTCAGGCATTTTAGTAATAAATAGGCATACACCAGTCAGGGTGTATGGTGCTGGATTTATGCTGCAGTTTGGGAGAAAAACAGACTCTCCTATTGGCAATATTTTGTAATTCCTTTGGCTTGAATACAATTATTGGGTGCAGTGAGGCTATTGGCTGTGATTGAAGCACAGATATGCTTAATTTTAACAAGCATGTTGGATCAGCCAGAAATTTGGCCACTATCATTAATCTAGAAAACACTTTCCCGACTCGATTCGACCAGTCTGCTACAAAATGGAAGCTCAAAATAGGATCTACATGGCTTGACAAGATTCGACTCAACTTGATGATTTTTTCAAATTGAACTTGAGTAGATTATCTTATTGTTTTTCATGTAGATGGAGGGAAAGGATAACCATCTTTTCCATAAGTAACTTAACATTAGAATTTTCACAAGAAGAGATCTCATGACTTCGGAAAACAAGGTTGATGAAATGTATCAGCATTCATTACAAATTGTAATGAATGACATTGTGCATATATAATAAATAAGGACTTCTAAATCAACTCGACTTCAACTTACTTAAAATAGTAACTTCATTACAAATTCTAAAGAAATCTCCCCTGGATTTCAAATCGCATTCAGGGCTTCTTTGTTTTAAGTAATTGAATTCGTGGGGTTGTGTTAAAAATCAAGGATCAAAGGTGAATATCCACACAAAAAATACATCATCAAATAACATTTCCTCTGACTAAAATTGAATCGAGGCTTAAATGAGAAAGGAATACCTAGCCATATATCTCCGAGTAATTCAAATTTTAAAAAAGTCAAGGTTCTATTTATATCGCCGTCTTATATCCTTCAACCCTCACATCTTTAATAATTTTTTTGTGAACTCATTTAACCATGAGAATATATATATATGCATTCTATGCAAACAAATAAGCCCTAAAGCACATAAATAATATTCCCTCGTGAAGCAACATATAAACTGCAACCTGACTGAAAGAAACAAAAATCCAAAACCAACAATGATAAAATAATAATGTGTTTGAAGCAAAACTGAAATGAAATTTGACCTTTAAAACGATGAATCTTATCACGCTGAATTACGCACCAAGAGCTGCTCAACAGTGTATCATGATAGCAAACCTAAAGTTTGGCTTTTCTAAGAGTACATGGTCCATGCTAAGTCTACCGGTTGGATGTCTGTAAAGTCGTTTGAATTATCTGATTAGATCAATGTCAACTCCTAATCCAAAGCCTACCTCTGTAATCTTTGGCATTGTGGGCTGATAAAGCCAAGGCATGCTTTTGAAAAGTATCTATTTTTTTATTGCAAGTCTCGATTTCATGACAAAATGAGTTTATGATAAACATCGTAGTCTTGTCCCATCTATGTTAGAGTTCAAATGGATTTGTAATCATTTATACCTCAATGGTAAAATTAGAGACGGAAGCTAGAAAGGTCCTTTTTCATGAGCAGAGAAATCGATCATTGCACTAAAACAATGTGAGGATGATATGAAATGTGGTGCTCATTTTAGTCAAATGGATTATAATTCCCATCATTGCCGACAACAGAGATTGAATCACTCAGCCTAAGTGAAAGTCTCAGTAGGATTTAACTACCATTATCTTATTTTAAAACATGATAATCATCTCACCTTATTTTTTTAATGTTAATGTGTAGTTGGAGGTGAATATTCTAATATTTTACTTTTATTACATGATAATTCAGTGGTGAATGTTGCTATGACCAAAGTACTAATTGGATCAATTGAATTGAATGGTGAATAATAAGGTATAAAACTCTGGTGTGAAAAGTGTTAGGCCAATTACAACTTAGGTGAGATTTTTAAGATCAATGTTCTGTTAAGCTATAAAATGCATATAAAACTCTGGTGTGAGGCCAAAGTGTTAGGCCAATTACAACTCAGGTGAGACTTTTAAGATCAATGCTCTGTTAAGCTATAAAATGCATATAAAACTCTGGTGTTAGGCCAATTACAACTCAGGTGAGAATTTTAAGATCAATGTTCTGTTAAGCTGTAAAATTCAGCTTAATCTCTCTCTCTCTCTCTCTCTCTCTCTCTCTCTCTCTCTCTCTCATTCATTCATTCATCTAAAATTGTAAATGGGTGGGGCAAATTTATCACTTTCTTAGCACCCTAGGACTGTGCAATGCACGTGCATTTGCGTCTCAGATTTTTGGTCAAACTTTTCAAATAGAAGCGTAGCTCACTTTCCTGTTGTTTCCTTTTCTGGCCAAATTCTTGATCGTATTAATTCCACAGTCAAAATTATACTCCAAAGGTGTCCTGATTATGCTGAATGACTATGCTGTGTCAATGGACTCAGGATTTTCATTTGACGGGGCAAACGAAAACAAGTAGGGGCGGACGCAAAATTTTCATGTGGGTTTTGAAGATAGATACCAGATTTTCATTGAAGTTTTGGAGGCAGACACAATTCCAACGAGGTAACTGCTTCCATATCCATATATGTGGGTACATCCCAGGTCGTGTGCTTTGTGATCACCATTATATAATCTTTCATATTCTACTTAGCAATGTGTGTTCGTGCTCACAGGCACCTATATTGTTCTTTTTTTTTTTTTTTGTAAAAGACCTAAATTGTTCTGTTGGGATCCTCTTATATATATATATATATATATATTGGTAAAAGAAAATCCTTATATATTGTAAATAGGGGCAGAACCAAAATGTTATGCTTGGAAGGGGCCTCCATATAAAAATAACAATTTCTTGTAGGGGCATAAGTAAAAAAAAAAAAAAAATTCCTATGTGGGGCAAACCTCAGCTGAGCACCTGTCGCTCACCATTTGGAACACATAGTGGGGCCCACATATTGATCTATATGAGTGGATCATGAAATAAGGACCCCTTGTTGATGGGGGGGGGGGGGGGGGGGGGGGGGGTTGGACCATGAAACGAGGACCCCTTGATAGTCATGAATCTCGGGGGTCCCCCACCCCGCCGCGATTATTTTATCCCATTTTCATTATATTGAAGAGAGGTACTTTGTAAATATGACAATTTGAGGGTCATGGTGCATCCACCCCTTTTATTCCTAGGGCCAAGCAAAGTAAAAATAAGGGATGCATATCTCTCAGTTGGAATACTCTTAAGAGCCATTGAATGTTTGATGCAGATTATGCATTATACTAGACCTAAATTAATATATAGATGATTTAGCTACTTAAACAAGCATATGAGGAACCCCGGCATTGATCACTAGACGACAATTATCCAAGTATTTTTAAGACATGAAGAAAACCAGAACTATGGTCTGTATTATGAGAAATATCTTGTTATGCTAAACGTTTTTAGAAACTCTAATTGGATAAAAGATTTTGAGAAATCTAAGTCTACCAGCGACTATGCGTTCACCTGTGGTAACAAAGTCATTTCCTAAAAATCTAAGAAACAAACATGCATATCTTGTTCCACTTGGTACTCAAAAGTTAATTGCCATAGCCCATAGCTATAGTAGAGAGGAGGCTAAATGGCTTAAGAGTTTATGAACCGATACTCTTATATTGTGCTAATCAGTATTAACTCTAAGGGCCTGTTTGGATAAATGAGGAGTGGAATAAAATGAAGTGAATTTCACATGTAGAGTTGAGTGAAGAGAAATAGGTTGAAGTTAAAGTAAAGTAATTCACTTCACTCCATTTGGATGCTTATTTTGAAGTTAAGGTTTGGAGTAGAATTTACTTTTACTCAAGGAAATGGAAGTATTTAGAGTTGAAGTGAAATAGAGTACATATGGCTTACAACATTACTTCATCTATCGGGTCAGACTCATCCAAATGGGATAGAGTTGAAATTTTAGACTGTTAGGGCCCATTTAACTTCACTCTACTTTATTTTTTGCCTATCCAAACAGGCCCTAAGGGGTAACTTAGTTGGTTTAAAACCACGATTTGCTCCCGAAAGCTGATCAGGGTTTTAAACTGTGCTACCACAATGGGAACACAGGGAATTTATCCGTCTCTTTCTGGGCCCGTAGGGATTAGTTCGGCCCAAGAGGCTGGGACACCCTCCATTATATATTATAACAATGATAATAATAATAATAATAATAAAACCTAATCAGTACCGGCTATTCTATATGGAGAGAATGAGACATAATTAGCCTAAAAAGGATACGTAACTAATAATAGATACCTAACATGTCTGAATGAATTTCTCATGAAATAGTTTCAATGGAAAAAACGAAATTATAATGATGTGACATTGAAGAAATGCCTTTTTTTTTTATATATCCAAATGGAAAATGAAGCGTTTAAGCCCCTATACTAAACCAAAAGGGCCGTTTGAGCCCCTTGTACTATTTTTTTCCTAAAAGAAGCCCTCGTACATTTGTTTTTTGGCCAAATAAGGCCCCTCACATCAGTCTCCATCAGTTATCTGCTTACGTGGACGGAGACTGACGGAGACTGAACGAAAGTCTGGTTCACCGGAGGAGAAGAAGAACACCAAGATCTGTTTTCTGATCTCTGAGCAGAAGACCGGAGAAGGCGACCGGAAGAGACCGGATCTTGTGTTGCAGAGAAGAGATCTGTTCTGATCTCTGGTGGGCCATTGCAGATTGCAAACCGGAAAAGAGATAGAAGTCCGGGTTTTTGCTGCATCGCCTTCGCCGCTGTGCCTTGGCCGGATAGGGAGCAGACTCATCTGCGCCTGTCGACGTCCACGTAAGCAGATAACTGATGTGAGAGGCTTATTTGGCCCATAAACAAACGTAGGAGGGCTTCTTTTTGGGAGAAAAATAGTACAGGGGCTCAAAAGGCTCCAGTGTTTGTCTCTAATTTTATTTTCTTAGTGAGTTGCTAGATGTGGGGACACAACCAAGATTTGGGCAGGAAAAAAAAAATGAACTTGAATCGGCCACTCTCATCAAATACTGCTGAAATGTACCATGAAGATGGATAGCTGGTCATTTTCTTCCTCATCGTCTATTTCTTGCAAACCATTGTGACCGGTCCCTTTAGTGGGTCTAATCCTGGTACTTAAAACTGCAAAGAAATGTTTGCATCTGTATTGCATGGCTATCTTCTGTATCTCTTTGAACCTGTTTTGATATGATCCTTACATCCTCTTGATGAGGATAGTGGTAACTGCTAAGTCTGTTACCTCACCCTGGACCCAACCCTGAAAATACTGATCGAGTTCCAAGTTTATAAGCTGGACCACAAACCACTTCTTTAGTTGGTTTGGGTTCTTTTGAAGGGTGGGGTGCCAAGGTGCAAATCACCAACTTTATTTTCAGGCCAGAGTATTAGATTCGGCCCAAAAATCCAGATCACAATCCTTATAAAAGGGGCTAAGCCCATATAAATAAGTTCTGTTTTTATGTAAGGCCATCTTATTTTATGGTACAAGCATCTCCTCTTCTTCTGTTTTTTTCTTCCAGGCCACCAACTAGGCATGTAGCAAGGATCATTGAACAAAATTAATTTGGGTTTCATCTTATTATGTAGTCCGGGATATGGAAAAAGGGAATGGTAGTGACCAAAGAGGTTCTAGTACAATCAGTTGGAGGTCTCCACTTCGAACCGTTTGGGCCTTATATCTTACACAACGCTAGTGGGTGGTGTTGTGTATCCTGATTTTGCCGATGATCAAATGTAAGGGGGCTAGCGGATTCCTCATCATAAAAATAAAAAAGGGGTTCTAGTACAGCTGAAATTAGCCACAGGGCTTATAAGTAGGATTGCTAATGGGCAAGGCCAACTCAAGCCTAATCTAAGGCCCAGGTGAATTGCCCGGCCTGATCACATACTTTGTATGAAGGGTAGTGGGTCATGGTGAGTGGTCTGGATCTGGGTCTGGGCTGTCACAGATGTTAGTCCTAATCAGACCTATCAATATACACCCTAACCTAAAACGTCCACTCAAGTCCAATCAAGCAGATCAGAGAAGGCCAGGCAGGACAGCCCAACCAGAATATAGTGTGAAATTTTGGCTTGTGGTGTTTGGCTATCGCTATGGTTAAACAGACCAGATTAATATCAATGCTTAACTAAGGGGGCTCATTTGCATGATGGAATTGAATTCCCAGAAATTCTCTGAAAAATGTATTCCTAAAAGTGGCTATAACCGAAGAAACAAGAGTGAAGATATATAAATGGCCATCAAATGATGACCCCAGAAATGGATTAAGAGAAGAGGAAAAATGAATACTCAGTCATCACCCTTGGAATTTAAATCCTTGGAAAGTCCATGTCCCATCTACATCTACATCTCCACCTTGTATACTTCACCCTTCACCACTTTATAATCATTTTTCCATTCCATCTTATCATGAATTTTTATGAATTCAATTCGATGCAAATAAATTGGCCCTTGGAGAATGGTTAATGAATTAGGAGATTAGATTTCTGCAGACTTTGTATCATCTTTACAGTCGTTGTATTATTGATTGAAAGAAACTATGCAATGCAAGCAGAGGACAACGAAACTTTGAGAATTATGCTTATGATCAAGAGCAAGTTACAAAAACGTGTAGGGAAAAGATAGTACACAAATGTCCCATCCTAAAGATAGGATAAAGAACCAGCATCTTCCATGCAATTATAAATAATTAACTAAGAATGGCAATATAACGAAGTACAAGAAGGATGAAAACAAGAGAAAGGCCATAAAGACTATGGAAATTATAGTAAAAAAAAGGAAAGTTCAACATATGAAAGTAGGTCAGGCAAACTCACAGCAAAGGAGAATATTAAAGAAAAAGGTAGAGGTCACTGCTTATATTATTTCTTCTTGTCTTGTTTGATTCTTCTTTTTCCCTCCTACTTGTGTTCTTTCTTCTTGTCTTCTTTGGTTCTTCTTTTTCCCTCCTAATAGTTTTCTTTTTCCTAGTTCCTATAGGTAAGGAATTTCAGTTTTGGAAAATGTCAAATTTTGAAATTTTCTGCTCATACTTGAGTAACAACATGTTTAAAATGCCTTTATAAATGACTTAGTGAAAATTGCAGATTTTGAGATTTTTCTGTTCATACTTGAATAACAACATGTTTGAAGTGCCTTCATGAATGACTTAGCAAATGGGGATGCTTCAGCCCCTTTACCCTTTCTGATAGCATGGGCTGATTGAAACAATACCCTCACAAGTAATGGTAATTAGTTAAATCTCAAGTGGGCCACGCTTGTGAAAATCTAATTCGCTGAAAATAAATGCCCCAGTCTCATGGTATTTGACAAGTTTTACTTCATTTGATTGATTGCTTATGTCCCATGGTGATCAGTCTAACTGTGGAATCAACTCCTATCAGATGAAACTTGGCGAGGATCCTTACAAGATCGGCCATTTGTTTTGTACAATTTGGATATACATAAGTGGGGCCCCAAGTAGTTCTTGTCAATTATTTGCAAGGGATTTTTGAGTGTTCATACCATCATTCTTTTATGGGTCTTTTTTGAAGTTTACTCTAATAGGAATTGGGCCCACCTACAAATTAATGGGGTTCATATTCTGCAAATCCATAGGTCTCATTGAGATATTTCTATCCCCAGCCTCTCCCATGATATGCACAGGGCCCAGGTATGGTTAGCAGCTTCTGTTGTTTAGGACTAAAACACAAGGTTCAGCACTATTTAATACAGCAGTAGTCCCAGCAGGTGAGAAAGATCAGGAAGGGCAAACAAGAAATTCAATGAAGAAAGAAAGCCCCTTGGGCCTTGGTTGAGCCATGCTGGGCTGGCCAGACCCAATCCGACTTTAGAAATACAAGCCCATATCCAGGCCAAGCATGGCCCACTCTAAAAATATCAGACCTGGGTCCACCCCTTTAGTCAATCAAGCCAAAGCCTGATTAAAGCATGATTAATACATTATGTGGTTAAGAATGAAGTTTAAAGGTAAATTCCCAAAAATGAAAAAAAAAAAGGCATTTCTTATTAGGGAAATAGAATCACTTTTATTAGTACAAGACGACTAGTTGAGAAATGTCCCCAATTCGAATCATTCAAAATATGTTTCTTGACATATCACTCTACAAAAATAGAAGGAAATAAATTGTGTCCAATATGATTTGAACCTATACCAAAGGCTTAGAAGACCTCTGTCCTATCAATTGGACAATGGACGCATTTCATTCTGATCTCTCACACATTTTTACTTTCATATCTCCTATATAAAAGGATAGGATTGTATGTGAAGGAAAAAAGTTTAGGGACTTATCAAAATCAATTATGCATGTACTATAATAAATAATCAATTTGAAGCGGTTAGCGGGAATCAAACCCGCATTGTTAGGTCAAATCATCATTTTTAACGTCTCTAATTCAAAACCGAACATGAAATTTTGGTTTCATTCGGCTCCTTTATGGGATTCCCAAATCTAAGACATAAAAAAAACTACAAAAAAAGAAAAAATTTACGATGTATGGGAAAAGGGAGTCATAGCAAATCTGAATTCAAAGAAATCAATTTGGCCCATAACATCTATGTCAGCCTTTTCATTTGGTACAGTTCCTTCTTGAGAGCTTCACCCATTATGTACACGACCCCACGCTAATGCATTGTGCTAATTAAAACACCATTGTACAAATTGCATCATTTACTTCAATGACAATGCATCTGAATTGCTTTAACAAGATAAGCATGCCTCACAAAATCTGAGAATCTGGCTTTCAGCTAATCAAGCCAAGAACCCCAGGATGGCCACATAAAATAAGAAGCTCAAATATCTCCACACGAAAAATGTATCAACAAAGTGATGCATGAAAAACTGCATCTGATTAGCAGTTTGTAATATTTCTTTGGCCTGTAGGGATGTGTAAGCTGACTTGGGTCGGGTCACATCCAGTTTGCAGTAGGTCTGATATAAGATACTTTTAAGTAATCAGAGTTCAGATTGCCATGTAAATGGGTCACATGATTTGGGGCTGGGTACAGAAAAGCCACATCTTCTTCTCATGCGCCTCATTCTTTAGATAGCCATCTCTGTTGGCTGGCCAGTCCACTAGATTGCACCTATACATGATACCAGGGACCCTTGTTAAAACCTATGATGCAAGAACACCTCAAAATGGACAATGTATCGTGTAGTAGTCTCCAATACTTCTCTTTTATGTGTAAAATACATATCCCTACTGTGTCTATGGCATGTCTTTGTAGTATCCATGCCATATCTGCACAACATAGGTTAAGACTAAAAAAGTATGAAGTTTAAAGTGAGAAGAGCCTTAGTACTACCAAAAGTAGGAAAAACACTAGGGATGAACAACCATCATACATTCTCCAGATACAATAAATCCAATTCAAAAGGAACCCAAAACTGGAAAAAAAAAAACTATGGGATTAACAGGACAAAATAAGTGACAAGAGTTCTAATAGATGCTAGACGCTAAATTATACATATCTAATAATTACATGAAACTTCTCAAGCATACATACATATATTCAGTGGAGAATAATCCTAGCAGGAAGGCAAACTCCGGGCGCTTGCTCTTCCGATAAGCATTCTTCAAGGGCCACTAGTTTCAGAACAGAGTTTGCCGAAAGGCCGTTTTTGTACCTTTCCCGAGCCTCCACGAAGCATTTTGCCAGAACTTGCTCCACCCAATCCTCAATCGCCCCCTTCCCATCTGACAACCATGCAGCTGCAACTATCTGTTCCATCACTTTGGAATCAATCTCCAGCAAGCCCTTGCACCCAATTGTGTTCTGGAAGCTCTTGCTTATCTTCTTCAATATATTGACGGCAAGGGAATCAAAATCAAAAGGCATCAAAATCACAGTTTCATCCCCCAAGTCAAAAAATTCCTCAAGCCAAGCCTCTGTATGCTCTGATATGCGGTCATTCTCATCGTCTCCACAACTTGTATCATTTGCTTCCATCTCTTCTGCAGAGAGATTCAGATCAAGGAATGTGTTAGATGACCGATGTGGTCTTTTGACCTTCTCCAAGGATTCGTATGGTATTCTGTCATTGCTGGTGCTGTCCAGCTTGCGTTTGTTGACAAATACTTGGCCCAGCATGCTTTCTTTGTTTGCGGGTTCGTTCCATGAAGAAACCAATACATTTGAGCTATTACTGCCCACAGCCTCAGAGGCATACCCAACCAAGATCTTCATTTGCCAGCTTTGGGCTCCTAGAATCCTTTCCTCTGAGAAACTAACACGTTCTTTCTCATCAGAGAAGGTATTACCCTTCAGTGTTCTTGTTGTTGTCACAAAGATTGCATTGTTGATGCCAATTTCTCTTCCATATGAATCAGGAAACTTGCCTGTCTTGATTGCCTTTGATAAGCTAGTCTGAAGCGGTAAATCTGCCTTATCCACATTTTCAAGGAAGACAACTGACCATGGTTTCTTGCTTATTTCCCCGGCAATATGATCCACTACTGTCTGCCCTCTAAATCTTGCATCATATCCGTTCATCACTTGGCCCAGTTCGAAGATAGCATTTGAATGATCAACTCCATCTTGCAAACTTAGGTCCACATGAATTAAGTTTTGTTTACTGTCAAACAATATCTCCGCAAGAGCCATGGCAATTTTCTTCTTTCCAACCCTATCTGGGCCAAGAATATTGAGCCATATATCTCCCTTGAGGCTGGCACCACGACGCCTCTCATTTCCAGTTTTGTAATGTGCTATAGCTTGGCTAATAGCACATAGTGCTTCATCTTGTCGGCCAACCTTTTCAAAGAGAGCTCTCCATAAGGTCTTGAAATCTCTTGGGTCAAAATGCGCACTCCTATCTGAAGGCTCCATGCCTCGTAGACCAGTACTAGGCACTCCAGAACCTATTATATTTGAGCTTGGGGAGGTCCTCATAGGTACATAAGAATTTGAGACCACAGAATCTGCACAAGCAGATGTAGATAGGACCTTAGCAGTCGGCAAACTTCCACTGACCGCATCAGGCCTGCTGGGTGAACGCCTGTCCAGTTCAGGCAAGCGCTCTTTATGGAATGGAATTGTGGGTTCCTTCTGTTCCTTACTAAGAGGTACAGTAAGCATTCCCAATGATAAACCAATTGCCAGCTCCTCATTCTTTGATTCAGATACCACAGGTATCGGTGCGTTCATGTCTGGGAGTGGAATCTTTAGTGAATCTGTTGATGCGGGAAATGCATCTCCACACACATTTAGGTGTCGAGAGGCATTAATACTCTTGTTATTATAATCACTAGACATCTCCTTCCTCTCTGCAATATATGGAAGGCCAACAATGCTTGGAAGCATCTGGCTTTGAGGGTGAAGACGATGACAAAGATCATTCCATTTCTTCTGGAGCAAAATTACTTTAGCATTCAATACTGATCCATCGTCTTTGGCCTGCACTGAAGAGGGAGAACATGGTTTTCACATTTTTTTCATTGATTTCCTATTGATGCAATACGCATCTGTTCGGTAATATTACTGGGAAGAACTGTAATATTATGACGTTACACCAAAAGAGCAATTACAGTATCCATAGAACTGAAACCTTCAAGAACTCATCATTGACAGATGTTACCTTAGGATTGTCACAGAGAAGATGAAAACAGAAAGCAGAAATAACTTCAACAGAAATACACACCTTTGCAGTATCCAGTCCCTTGGTGCTGATAAAATCAGCTTTACAAAGCCAAGACGGCAAACTCGCGTCACTCGGATCTGGAACTGGAACAGAGCATCCCTTCAGAATTTCTTCAAGTTCTTGCTCATACTTCTCATCACATGAGCGACAGCGAGAAATAGATTGACATTTGCCTGTTAAAGGGCTCTTCAAATCCGATGCTGATGAAAAAAATCCACCAAATGGAACAAAAGACTCCATCAAGCTGTAAGTATATAATGAGCACGGAACTGTGAGACCCAATTGAAACAAATGGTTAGAAGCCCAAGAAAGCATGCAAATATAAATGGGACAAAGAAAGGAATGCAATCTGGAAATAATTAAATGATGCATGCAGGAAACATTGCTCAAAACTCTGCATTACACATCAATTTATGCCAAACAAATACTTTTGTGATTCCTGTGTCCTACAAGTTAAATGATTAAGAGAACATCGTTTACATCCATCCAAGGTGGATACCAGTAGACACAAACTGAAAAGGTCCCAATTGTGGAACGTCCATGACAACTCGTTGCGGAACAACCGCCAACAGCTCCAGTCATACATAGGAAGCCTGTATTTAACAAAGGCATCTTATGCTGAGCAGGGCACCAGGCCAACCAAAGACAAATTTATCACATAGGTATGCATCAATGCTATAGCTGTATGCCTGTACCCTAGCTTCACAATAAAAACTACAATGATCTAGCAGAACAACAAAACAAGTATACCACTGGACGTATACTCCACTTTCAGGTACAATCAACCAGCAGCAATGCTTAACAACAGTTTGCCAACCAATCTCCATAAGCAACAATATTGGAAATTATTATTTGTTTAATAAATAATAATAATAAAAAGAATGACCCAGAATGGATCTTCACTCATTTCTTAGGTGAGAAGTAGATGATAATTTTCATATCACCCTTTACCCTTCATCCATGGCCCACAAGTTTAACAATTTTATATTAAAGAAAAAACTTAACCCTCGATCCAATGTTCCAGTCCATTCGGATTGGTGAAAACTCGATGGATATAGAGAAATTTAGGGGGTCCCCGTGTGTGTAGATGGTTCGGATGGATCATACAGTCGGCCCCACTATGTATCCCTCACCCTATGGTGAGGGATGGATCATCATCATCAAAACCTTATCCCAACTATGTTGGTGTCGGCTACACGAATTCTGTTTCTCCATTCTGATCTATATCCTGAGCCAAATTCTTGGTGAGGGATGGATGCACATGAATATTTTCCATGTGTGTGTGTATGAACTACTAAAGGTCCCTCATAGATCTCGCCCCATGACAGTTGGCCCTTCATCCCTTTGATCAAGGCCCTTTTCCTAGCTAACCACAGAGTAAATACAAATATGCCCTTCACCTTTTGATTTTGTGCTGTGACTTTTAGTCGCATGTCCTCTATTTTTAATGAGCTGGTGGTCTTTGTACTTTTTTTTAATCAGAGTGGTCTTTCCACATAATCGTTGTTTCTTAAAAAGTTTTAGTAACCAGACAAATAACTATGGGTGTGATCCTTAGTCTTCCCCATAACAGAGATAGTGCCTTACTACTACTCTAACAAAGGTTTCGCGTTTCCAATTGATAATAAACTCTTCAACATATTCAAACTTGTCAACCCTCCCAAATCAACAACAATACTGCACTGGGTTAAATAGCATTCTACTTCTGTCAATGAAATCACAGTTTAAAATTCGCGGTCAGCAAATATATAACTGACAGCATGTTCTGAATATTAAACTGTCTAAACTCAAAATCTTCTACCATTAGATGCAACACAAGTAATATAATACCCCCAAAGCAGTAAACAACAAAACCACAACTGAATTAGATATGATCTAAATTGCAAACAAAATAGAAACAAATCATGTAACAAGTTCATAGAAAGTATTAACTTTTGTTACTCTGAAATAGAGAAGGAATAAAAAAGAACAGGATGACCCACCTTTGGGGTCTGGAGTGCAATCCTCCTCCAATAGCAGGTGTAAGAGAAGTGATGGGCAGAAGCTGCAAATCCCAGTCCTTTTCCACAGATGGAAATCTGGTCAGAAACTTCATATAAGTCTCATAATTCGCAGCAGACCCAATCAACCAAAGGCGCCCCCGGTGGAGATCCAACAGCCTAGTCAATTCAGCCACCATGTAACCGGCCGACACAGCATCCGCGAGCAGCCAATTCAGATCACCGACATTTATGGCGATGCCCGGCCCCGGACACCGCTCCGCCAGCTGACCCAATTCCTCGAACCTCGAATTGCCCTCTCCGGCGGAGCTCTCCGAGACCCACTTCTCCAGCCACACGAAAGTGAGCCCGGATATCTCCCGGGGAATGGCGTTGGCGGAGCCGGCGATTGCTCCGCCCCTCTCCAAACACTCAGCGAAGCTCCGGACGGCGTCCCCCGCACAAACTCCGACCAACAAAGGGTTCCTGCTCTTCTCACTAACCAAGACCTTCCCAATTCTCCGGCAATTGTCGACCAAATCGGAGGACCCGGCGAATGCTGACAACCCAGAGAACGGGAAATTGAAGCCGGGCCGCCCCGGCTCCAAATTGGGTCCGGCGGTGAAGTTGCAGAGGAAGAGCGGCGGGCACCGGGAGCGCGGGAGTCTCAACAGAGTAGAAGGGGGCGGCCGCAAAAGCGCCATCTGCACGTCGCGGCTCCGGAATCCGGCGTCCGCGAAGACCCGGCTAACTCCTGGATCGTCCAGAATTGAGAGGATTAGGGGCTGAAGCTCAACTTTCACAGACAGCAGAGAGGTAGAAGAAGACGGTGACGACGACGACGGAGACGAAGAAGAAGAAGAATTGAGACATGGGTTTTGTTGCAGGTGCTGGTGGAAGGCCTCGGGAGGGTTTCTGCGCTGGTTCGCCTGCGATCGCTTGATGGCAGCCATGAGAGCGTTGGAGATGGGCGGCTCGTTCTCTTCGCTGCCAGCAGCGTTCTGGGTGGTGGTGGAGGAGGAGGAGGAGAGGCGGTCGAGGGAGAGAGCGAAGCAGATGTCAAGCGCCCGGAGCTGGTTGCGGGGGGAGTAGGCGGTGCTGCGGGCGCGAGAGCAGGCGTCGCGGAGGAGGGAGGAGGAGGAGGAGAGTAGGGCGGTGACTGCGTGCAGAGAGGTGGTCTGGGCATGGCCCCGGCGGCGTGCGGCGGCGACCGCCTCGTCCAGCGCCTTGGCGGCGTCCCCGGTCAGGCACTGCCGGGCGGTGCTAACCGGCGTTGGCATCCCCGACAACCATATATAGCTTGCTACAAACAGGATGTATAAGATATCAAGAAAGACATAAAAAAAAAATGAAAACTCTCTCTCTCTCTCTGTCTCTCACTCACACACTCACTTCTTCTTTCTCCTACTTCCTCTTCTCTCTTTGATTAAAAAATTGTGGTAGAATAGCAAACCTTCAATGCCTTTTTATTTATTTACTTAGCAACCAACCAACCAAAAGGAAAATAGAAAGACGCAGCAGATAGATAGATAGAGAGAGAGTATCTGATGAAAAGGTTTTTGTGGGGTCCAACAACATTCGAAGAGCATAGATTCTTTTTCATTTGCTTTTTACCTCTTTCTTTAGGAGGAAGAGGTTTTAAAGTCTACATTGAGATAAAGGAGCCCCTCCCTTATTTGGGCCACCTGCAGCTGATGGAAAATGCTTTTAGCCTCTCCTCTTTTCTTTTTTTTTTTAGCTTTAAAGATGATGATGATGTTGTGAGGTTGCAAGACATTCTATCATATGGGTTTGTTTTTTGCAATAAAGGGTTGATTTTGTTAGTGTTTGTTATGTGATTGTGGGTTCTTGTGGCTTGGACTTTGGATGAAAAGGAGTGTTTTTATAATGTAGGGAACTTTATTTTAGTATGTATTAATTTATAGAGTTAAATATTGAGTAAGGAAGAAATGACAAAATATAAAGATCTTGTTGCAGCAATGGGGCATAGAAAGGTACTGACTGAGGAGGAATAGAAAAAGATAGGATTAAGAATGAGTTGCAAGCAGCTGGTTTAAACATAAAAGAAAAAATAAACAATTCTGTCTGAGATCATTGTATAAAGAAGAGGAAACTACTTGAAAAATCCCCATAGTGAGCCATGAGTAAGGAGAGGACCCAGCAAGAGTTTAGAGACGGCAGGGGTCTTTTTTTGTCGTTTAGCGATGTTGTCGATATCGACAACATTTATCAGTGAGTTGAATTAAGAGTTGTAAGTCAGCTGCTGCTTGAAGAGATAAAAGTTGTCGATATCGACAAATATGCGTAAACCCTTTATACATTGCCCCGTGTCTGCATTTATTCGTCAAACCCTTTTCATCGTTTGCAACTTGTGTTCTGGAGAATTTTCCTTCTCAGAAAACTTCTACATGGAATTAGCCAAAGTGGTTGTTGGATTCCATTAAAAGGTTTGGGCTTGGTTGATGGTGATTTTCGTTTTGATCCTGATTAATGGTGATTTTCGTTTTGGGTTTTAGGGTTTGAAAAGGGGTTTCAACACCTTCATCTAAACCAGTTTCAAGTCATTCAACAACCCCTTCGAAAGCCCTCCATTCCAAGCATCGTATGCATTTCCCCTCTGCAAAGAACACCCACCCGTCTCCCAATCCGATCTCTGCCATGAAAGAAGCCCCACAAACAGACCACCCGGTTGAAGTCATTGACCGGATTTGTGACTACCCAGATCGAAAAGAGAAGACCTCTTCAGCTCTGCAGAGATCCTCTGATGGGCATATGGTTCGGGTGCAGACCGATATTGGGTATCGTGATTTCAGCCTTGATGGGGCCTCGGTTTCGAAGGAGGAAGATATTAATGGGTTAGGCTATCCTATAGCTGCTGCTGATTTGGTCCAGCTGTAGGGATAGTCCCATGTTTCTGCTCAGCGCCCGGTTTGGCCTTTCTCATTGTAGTGGGTGCTCTTGTAGCCTCTGGTTTGATTTTTCCGTCAGCCTACTTGGGGTAGTGGAGTTATCTGCCTTCCATGTCAGTAGATTTTTGGAAGAGCTTTTCAAGTGTTCAACTTCTAGCTCCTCTGCTGCTTGTTGCAGCTTTTGGCTTGTTTGGTTGAGTGCTAGCTGAGGATTTTACGCCCAATTTTAGCTGGGGTAGTGGCTGTGGAGCTGCTGTGCAAAGGATTGTAGGGGAGTCTTTCCAGCCCAGTCATCTAAGCTTCTTATTGTAAGCTATGGATGAGATTCTTTCTTTTATAGCATCTAGTTTCTGTCGAGTTGTAGAGACCCTCATCTCTCTACTCAGCTCAGTTGCCATTTCAAGTTAGTCTGGAGGTAGCCCAGGTAGATCTCTTTGCTCAGTGAGGTGTGGAGTTCTGCAGTTCTGTTGGGCCCTGTTTTGCCTATCTTAGGCGGTCTCATGGTTTTGTGCAGCTTGCAGTTATTTTTTGTTAGCTCCCTTCTCTGTTTTGAGCTGTTGCTGGTGGTGTTTGTCTGGTCCAGCTCTAGCTGGGGTGTTGTCTGTGGTGCTGTCTTGCATTGTTTTGTAGTGGCAGCTTTCCAGCCCTCTGGAAGATACAATTTCTCTAGTGCAGTGGTTGTGTCCCAGCTAAATGGGTTGTTCCAAGCTTGACCAAAAGAGATTGCATTCATTTTTTGGTGGAGTTGGTAATGTAAATGAGTTGTTCCAAGCTTGACCAGTGCGATGCCTTTTTACTTGTATGGCAGTTGATGTAAACGACTTGTATGGCTGCTGATGTAAATGGGTTGTATGGTGATGTCAATGGCTTCCATGTATATTTGAAGCATGTAAATGAGATCCATGTAGATTTGAACACTGCAAATAGAGCTTTTTATCTATTGTGTTATGTTACTTTTGTAAGTATTGGATTGCTATAATGAATGTTGGAATGTGAATGGTGCTAACAACTTTTTTAATATAAATGGAGAATGTTGTATTCAGTTATTTCATGGTGTTTGCTTTTTAGGATATTCCTAATGACCATAAGTTGGGTTTAATATGTTGGATTCACACTATAAAACCATGCAAACCAGTTGATTAGCTATCAGATAAAAGTTGTCACTATTAACAACTTTTATTTATTCCAAAAGCTACTAACTTACAATTTTTAATTCACCCCACTGATGAAACTGGTCGATATCGACAACATAAGTTGTCGCTATCGACAACTTTTATCTCTTCCAGCAGCTGCTAACTTACAACTTTTAATTCACCCCACTGATGAAACTGGTCGATATCGACAACCTAATGTTGTCGCTATCGACAACTTTTATCTCTTCCAGTAGCTGCTAACTTACAACTTTTAATTCACCCCACTGATGAAACTGGTCGATATCGACAACCTAATATCGTCGCTATCGACAACTTTTATCCTTCAAGCAGCAGCTGACTTACAACTCTTAATTCAACTCACTGATAAATGTTGTCGATATCGACAACATCGCTAAAGGATAAAAAAAGACCCCTGCCGTCTCTAAACTGTTGCTGGGTTCTCTCCTTACTCATGGCTCACTATGTGGATTTTTCAGGTAGTTTCCTCTATAAAGAATATAAATATCATAAATATGTATATTTATCTACTTAAAAGAGTAATGAGTGGGGACACAAACCAATTTCTAAAGATGAATTAACTAGATGCAACCCGAATTAACTAGATACAACCCTCTAGATCGTAAAGTGACGGACAAAAAAAATGTAAGTAGAGATGAGTCTTGAATTTAGAAAGCTTTGATATGGGTGGAGGAGGTGGTGGTGGTGATGATGATTGCAACAAACTATTAGTTTCTTAATAAATATAATTTAGCAATTAAGTCTATCAAATGAAGGGGTCATGCTTGAACAAGGTTGTCAAAGGGTCGGGCCCAGGCTTAGGGTGTCCAAGCCCTACACTCAACATATGTAGGTCGGACACAGCATAGGCCAAAGCTCTCGCATTGCCTTTATTACCTATGCTCTTAGGCAAACCTTGCAGGTCAAGACAAGACCCATGGCTTGAAGAGGACATAACCATCTTTTTTTTTTTTTACATTGCTAAACTAATTTTGACCATTGCAAATGCAATGCAACAAGTAACATGGCAGTATATGAAAATTCACATGATGTGTTCCTTTGCTCAAGTTTTGAATTCTAGCCACTTGAAAAGTTAAAGTAGCCAATAGAAATTCTCACAATTTCAACATCCTTGGCATAGAGAAGAGGATTAACACATTATCCAAATATTTCATGGGACAACCATCACACCACATCACAAGTTTCATATAGTAATTTTGCTAAAGAAACATGCTAACTTATACTTGAGCATTTGAAAATCTTGATAGAGATGTGAATTTTCATCTCAATTAACACTCTTTTGTTGAATGGACTAAATTTGAAGAAGGATATGTGACGATCACAAAGGTAATCAAATACCTCTACCATTTATCCTTTACCCCTTAAATCTTTAATAAATCCTAGTTAACACAGTACAAAATAGGTGAACAAACCCTAAGGCCCATCTCATTGTGTGCCAATAAAATAGTTAGAGTTTTTTTTTTTTTTGTATATACCCCCTAAAGTTTATAGCATTTGTAAATAGGACCATGCCCCGCCCCCTCATAACTTACATATCCCTAAAATCAGTAGTCCTGACGAAAATGGGCCAGTAGTCCTGACAAGAATGGGAGACCATCAAGAGGTTTGTGTTGAAATTTTATAAAAGGGAAAATTTCGGTACGGTCACCAAAAGTACTGGAAATCTCTCTCTTGTAACCAAAGACGAAGTTTTTACCAACACGTTCTCCGTACAGCCCGTACCAGCGCACAGACCATTTTTCGTTTTTTTCTTTGCGATATCACAACAAATATTGCGATATCGCAACTTAATTTGCGATACCGCAATTTTTTTAGTTGCGATATCGCAATTTAAATTGCAATATCACAACTAAAAAACTCCTTTCATCTCTCTGGTCGACTATTCATCTCTTTCACTGCGGGAAAAACCCCATTTTTCATCTCCATGGTCGACTATTCCCCATTTTCACCGCGGTAACTCTCTCCCTCAGCCAAATCTTGACCCTCCTCCTCCCCCGCCAACCTATTTGCAAATATGCAAGGTCGCCAACGTCGACGAAGCATCATAGTTCTATTGTCTCCATCGTCTAGGAATTTTGGCCACCACTGCCATTGTCTCCATCAACTAGGGTTTTTCACAAATTCGAGTGCTGTTTGAGGTATGCCCCTCTCTATCTATCTCCCCTCCTTCCCTATGCAGTACGATTGAAAAAGAACCATAGTCTCATAAAATCTCTGTAACATGTACGTTGCAGTAAATCCCATTTTAAAAACAGTTGTTAAATGGACCTACTTTGCTCCAAAAAAGACTGCACTATCTAACACAGCTTTTTTTCAACCTCTGTTAAATAGATATTCAATTTGTTGTGTATTACCATATAGGAATGGTTGCTAGAGTATCTTCTTCTATACCATGCTTGGTTATTAAGACCAGCTTATATCTAGCAATTTCATCTTATAGACACTTGTTGAGTTAATCGATAGCATTGATTTTATGAACCATCATATCAAGGAACCAAGAGTTTTTTTTTTTTTATCAAGGAACCATGAATTAGGAACAATGTTCCACATTCATGATTCATTTGTAATTAAAAAGGTGAGTTTCTTATTAGAGGGGAAAAAAGAAATCATAAGAAAATCTCTATTTGAATTTCAAAAAAATTAAATAAAAAGAAAAAAAGAAAATCTCTATGAGCCTCTAGGTTACTCCTACAATTCTTTTCACATATAAGCAATGTAGAAAGTGTATGTGTATGCGTGTCTTTTTTTTTGGTAGAAATGTAGAAAGTGTTCTTTCCTTTAGAGATTTTTACTGCATGATCATGGCTGCCCAACTGTTGCTTTAATCTAATGAAGTGATGGCAGCCTCTAGACAACTTCCAGACTTCTTGTATTATCCATTCTTGAGTTATTAGGAGAAAGGAACTTCTACTATGGTCAACATTTCGTACGAAACATTTTTTTCTTTAACAAATCTGGATTTTGGGAACATTCCATGAAACAAACCAACAACCCAATGTGTAGGCATCTCAAGTCTCTGCTACAATATTAGATTAACTGCTGATTTTTTTAACCAAAAAAAAAAAAAAAACTACTGATTTCCAGACCATCAATCAGATGCCAACATTATATAACATGATAGAAATAGGAAAATGGAATCATAATAGATGAGACTAACGAATCAGTGGAATATACTCATTCATGGGCTCTAGCTGAATGAATTGTTCTTGGAAGACTGTTTGTCTTAATGTCCTGTTGGATAGCCTATTCTAACATCACATATTTGATGTTGGTAAAAGAATTAGATCAAAATTTTTTCATTTGTTAGGTTGATAATCCCTAACTACCATTTTAAATATTTGAATATATTACTGTACTTAAGAAATGCATGACCTTATTCCATTATCTCTTGCTTGCTAATGCCACACTGTGCCAAAAATATACAAACATAGGTTGCAAGGTATGGTTTCTTATTCTTAGGTCAGAGTTAAGATTGATTCCTTCGCATTGTATTCGTGCACAATACTATATATATATAATAGAATGTTGTAATATAATTGAATAATTCAAGAATCTTACCTTGCCTATATTTGCATTGAATTTTATGGGTGTGTCAGAAACAACTAAGCAACAACCCTTTTCGTAAAGATTATCCTTTTCTAGGGGTAGACATGAATCCTAAATCCCGCGGAGTCTTATCTTGTTACCATCAATATCAAATTCATCTTCATCATTTTCAACGTGCTTCTCCACTACATTGCACCCTCCATCGAATCCAGGAATTTTGGTTACTGCATCTGTTTCCGTCCAATCCATGACAAATTCTTCCCTTATATTAGAGAATTTTCCATTTTCATCTTCTGAAAGATTAGTGGGAGCTATTAGATCTTCAAGCATGGCCTCCACAAATGGGTTATCATAAGGTACAGCAGGTGTGTTCAGATCAAACTGGCTTCGAATAGGAGAAAATGACACGTCACACCTGTATGGCAAACAATCAGTCATATATGAATTTAATAGTATTATCAAATCAGATGTGTAGCGAACCGAACCTGTAAACATCCTCTCTTGTTGAAGGGCCACCTGTATCCTTTTCACTGTTGGAAAAATTTGTGGTATTTGTATATGTCATCGAATTCCCCCTGCGTGAATCACCATGTCATAAAACAACTTTGTAACATGATTAAAAGAAGATATTAAACAAATCAGCAGTTACTACATTTGTTATGAAGGTATGTGGTGGCACCTGTTCAAAGTGAATGACGGTCTATTCTCACGCTGGCTGCTAGGTCGAGCGTCTGTAGACCTTAGGTGTGATGGTTGTCGACTTGCACCTACTTCATTGTTTGTATGCAAATACATAAATATAGCTTGACTTCCATTTTGGAATAATCTGAACATCCGATGGAGATCATCATCACCTCTTATGGTTATGAACGTGAAGCTTCGACCATTATGATACTGATATTGCATATTTATAAGCTCATTATGAAGCTCCCAATTCTTCGTTTATCTTTCTGAGTAGTTGATTGAAAGTAATATTGACATCAACCCATATTACCTTCTGCTCACCACCATCGTAGACCGGAAGTAGATTGCTTACGTCTAATATACCATTAAAATGGCATATTATACATATCTCAATATTCTCCATCCTACCAAGAAGAACACAGATTTCGAATAATAAGATTTACTTTTGAAATGAAGTTACTCACAAACATCCATATAATACATGAGGATTTAAGGTGTGAAAATAAATATCGAAATAAGTATTTCTTTAGTAAATAAGATGAATGTTTGGAATTACTTATGGTGGAAGGTTGTTAAATATAAAATTAAAAACTACTCTATGCATACATGGAAAATTAAAAGAGTTGAAATCCTAAGCATTGACATTTAGGATACCATGAAGCTACACATTTCTATAACATTAACAACCAAATAACAATTCATTATCCGTCTCAAAAAATTAAATAAATGCATTATCTTAATCAATTCTACACCTAGATTACGTCTCATTAGTTCTAATTCTCTACATTTAGCAAAAGTATATATATACCATAAAACACCCATCCCTACTAATTCCTGATGCGGATCATAATCTGTTTACGATCCTTGTAATTATGATTGAGCATGTGGTAAATGGTGAAATGATAATTAAATGATGCATATGGAAGTCCCAAACTAAGGCATGGTGTATTTATTTCCATCACATCTTTATTGGGAAGCTTTGTATCGGAGCCATGCTTTTAAAACATAGTTTCAAAGAAGCTTGGATTTTGGTATATTTTTTGCCCTTATGCCTTCATGCACTTTTTTGGATCCTGTTCCTGATTTGATCTATAGAAACAAATATATTCAATGAATTAATTAAAATTTATAATTATGTGAATGGGATCGCTGGATATCACAAAAACTTATTTTGTTTGAATCCTTATTTTTGTCTCTCATCCTACCAATGATGTTGTTTCTTCTTTCTATTCCCATCACTGTTCTCTGATATATTTCCAACAAAGTGAATAAGCAATAACATATTAATCTAACAATAATTTGACACTGAATAAGGAATAAATCAAACAATCAATATATATACACATACAAAAGCACAAAGTGAAAAAGAAATTACAAAATATTATTAATAATAGTGTAGATCTACATGGACTTGTTGTCTTGTCCATTCATTCAATGGACAACATCATTTGTTGATAAAGGCCCAATTATAATGGTCGCTAGAGTATATGAATGCCTATGATCAAACTCATGGGATTCTAACCCATGTGTAAATGTTATGAATTGTTTGGGAACCAAGACAGCCCAAAATACATTGTTTAGTCAATCTAACGGACTATTTTAAAATTTTAATTTTCCATTGGGCGTTCTATTATGATCTATGAAAATTTCATCTATGAGAACAAATAGGAAAGAAGGGTGTTAACCCTAACAGATTCCAGTTTGCTTTCTTTCAGTTTTGCATTTTGTTTTAGAGTTTGGGTAGGATCAACCAAGCATCCAATTAATGGAAAATAATTAAAACATGCATGGAAATAGGGATTTGATGAGTCCATGAATTCCTTTAAATAAGAGAAGACTGTGTTAATAGAATCAGTATTTAGTCTATAATATTTGAATCAATTAAGGGCCATGGCACAATGGTTGTTTGTATATAAAAATATTGTAGTCGAACTGATGAACTATTGCACAAATTAAACTATACAAACTAAAGAGCAATATATGTTTAAATTATAGTTTACAGAAACCTTTGCAAACAGAAGAGGGTTATCGATTCAAAATCAATACACACATAAATATCTCAGCAGGAATAATTAGGTTGCATGCATTGCATTTTAAGAAACTGCTTGTGAAGCGATAGTGGCCAAAACCTGTAAGAACTAGTAGCAATCCGATGATGCTTCGTCGACGTTGGTGACCTTGTGTATTTGCAAATAGGTTGGCGAGGGAGGAGGAGGGTCAAATTTGGCTGAGGGAGAGAGTTACCGCGGTGAAAATGGGGAATAGTCGACCATGGAGATGAAAAGGGGATTTTTTCCCGCAGTAAAAGAGAGGAATAGTCGACCAAGGAGATGAAAGGGGGTTTTTTAAGTTGTGATATCGTAATTTAAATTGCGATATCGCAACTAAGGAAATTGCGGTATCGCAACTAAAGTTGCGATATCGCAAATTAAGCTGCGATATCGCAATATTTGTTGTGATATCGCAAAGAAAAAAAGGAAAAATGGCCTGTGCGCTGGTACGGGCTGTACGGGGAACGTGTTGGTAAAAACTTCGTCTTTGGTTACAAGGGAGAGATTTCCAGTACTGTTGGTGACCGTACCGAAATTTTCCCTTAAATTATAGTTTACAGAAACCTTTGCAAACAGAAGAGGGTTATCGATTCAAAATCAATACACACATAAATATCTCAGCAGGAATAATTAGGTTGCATGCATTGCATTTTAAGAAACTGCTTGTGAAGCGATAGTGGCCAAAACCTGTAAGAACTAGTAGCAATCCGATGATGCTTCGTCGACGTTGGTGACCTTGCGTATTTGCAAATAGGTTGGCGAGGGAGGAGGAGGGTCAAATTTGGTTGAGGGAGAGAGTTACCCGCGGTGAAAATGGGGAATAGTCGACCATGGAGATGAAAAGGGGATTTTTTCCCGCAGTAAAAGAGAGGAATAGTCGACCAGGGAGATGAAAGGGGGTTTTTAAGTTGTGATATCGTAGTTTAAATTGCGATATCGCAACTAAGGAAATTGCGGTATCGCAACTAAAGTTGCGATATCGCAAATTAAGCTGCGATATCGCAATATTTGTTGTGATATCGCAAAGAAAAAAAGGAAAAATGGCCTGTGCGCTGGTACGGGCTGTACGGGGAACGTGTTGGTAAAAACTTCGTCTTTGGTTACAAGGGAGACATTTCCAATACTGTTGGTGACCGTACCGAAATTTTTCCTTTATAAAATGATAACTTTGCCCTTACATGCATTTAATAAAAATAAGTATGTCATTATTTATATAAAAAAATACTATTATTTTCCAAGTCCCAATAGTGTCCCTATCAATAGCTCCTTATAAACGTGAAGCCTAATCATACATTTTAAAACTTTCATCAATTCAACAATGGGTTGTGCATATTATAAGTATAGGTTATAATCAATTTGGATTTAATGAAATTGCCCCCATATTGATAAAAAGAGATTTATGTATGGTTACTTCTCCCACTAAATCTATTATAGTAACCTTCAATGCTATAAGGTTTACAAGAAAAAATGAATCAAAACTTTTGAAACTATATATATAAGGATAAAAAAAAAAAATATAAGCAAAAGTGTCATTTTACTCTGAAAACTTATGGTGATTATAAGGCTACTGAATTTTTAGACATGAAAGATATTAAAATGAAAAATTGAAGGTATATGTAAATATTAAAATTAAAAAAATCTATTTATAAATCCTAAAAACCTTAGGTGGGTGTATATGTATATATAGATAAAAACCTCTATACATTATTAGGAAGGGTATAAAAGGAGCTCTACAAGGCTTAGAAAGTTTATAAATTACAACACATTAACGGCTAAGGCCAATTTCCACAGTGGTCGGATGTGAATGAAACACTAAAACCTCACCTTCCTTTTATATTGATCCAAACATCTTACCCACCAACCTCTTATTAATTTATGAGGTCCCTAGGTGGCCCTCAAAGTACCAATGGCACTGTCCATTCATCGCACCTGGTCATGACTCATGAGAGTATGTGGTTATGTTCATGGGAAAGGTTTGGAAGAGAGAACGGATCCAGTTGATGACAACCCCAATGTAGGCCCACTGTCAACAATCCTAGCCCTCACACACACTTATCCTCCTTGTATTGTTTAAGTGGCAAAATAGACTGTTCTAATATTTTGCCACTTTTAACAATCTATTTTATATGAAATGGGCCAAGTCTAAATTGCCCTTTTTTTCCAATTGCAACTTTACTCAAATATGCCCCACACCATATGTGGAATGAGTTTACTTTACATGTTTTTAAAATGGGTCGCATAAGGGTTGAACTTCAATCCATATCCTTTGTCAATCCGTCCCGTTTTCACCCGACCCGACCCGTTTGCCACCCTTAGCAAGCATTTGGAATTGGGTCATTCCAAGTGGACATCATAAATAAAATGCATATGTTAGAACCACACATACTCCCCCATCAAATTATCCTAATCTTGGTGGGAATGGGTAGGCATTTAAGTTAGGCAATTTCAAGCAATAAGATTTTCAACTTTGAAAACCTTTGAGCTCTCTAATGTTATTTATTGAGAAATGAAAAGGAAATTATAAGAAAAGGAAAGGAAAAAAAATGGAAAATGAAAAGATTCTTCCACATCATCTAAAAGCTAGCTATATGAAATCCTCATAAAAGACAAGATTGTGGCACTGTAGCATTTTGATTTAAGTTCCAGGGTGTTTTTGTAAGGACAATGAGTTGTCCCACCTATCTAAGTGGGATTTGAAACAATTAATTGTATTTAGACTTCTTAGGAAGCCACTTGCGTGCATATGAATTATGAGCATCTCTCAGGTGATTAAGATTCTAAAAAAAAAAAAGACACAATCATTCTACAGTGTTGGGAAAGAACTTATTTCCTGTAATAGAAATACTGGGTCATCTGAATATCCCTTTCCATAGTCAAAACATTACCTTGAATGAATACAACACAACTGCCCTTTCAAATTTTTTTTAATGACAAAAGCCCTTACACATGTGATGTAGCTTGGTATTTTTGGTATAATGCTCTTGTAATTTTGTTTTCTACTTGATTTTGTGTCTTTAGTGTACTCTTTATTTTCATTAATTTAATTCTCCAAGTTACTGATAAAAACAAAAAACAAAAAACAAAAAAAGTCTTTGCACATAGAGATTCTCAAATATTGCTTCATTTTATAAGAAGTTTTCAGATGCCTTTTGATGATGTCAAAAATATGTTTCGGACACCACCGGTCAAGTAATAAATCCAGTAATAAATGCGGTAAATAAATGAGAGAGAGAAAGAGAATTTATAGTGGTTCGGTATGTGTGACCTACATCCACTTCATAAAGGCAGAGGTTGCCTGTGGTATTTTACTTCTCCAATGAGTAGGGATTATAGGCTAGGAGAATACAAGAATAGAAAAATAAAAAGATATCAATTGCCCCCCAAGTGCTGGTGGGGCTCCTCGATTTATAGTCCTCCCCTAACAGATGGGGACGACTCTTCAGCAACGTTTGCCCTGCTTGAATGGAGCCTTCGAACTGCCCTCGCACTGGACGAGGCAGGTGAGATATTTTCCGCAGGACTTGGTAAAAGCGGGACTGCTTCCGAAGCGACGTGGCTACCTTGACTTGGTCACTTCGTGGATTTGGACCTGGGTTTATCACGGACTGGGTCATTTGGGCCTGACCCATCACCTTTTATCTTACAAATAAATATTTTTAAATAGTTTATTATTTTTTAAATAGATATCTGACATTTTCAAAATATTTAGATGTATATGATAGTTAATATATTCAAGATGGTCGAAAGGTAGAAGATAATATAGAAAGAATATAATTAAATATGAACATAATCAAATATTCTTACATGCAGTACTGGAACTATTTTCAAAGCACAGTGGATAAGAAATTATTTCCTGAATTTATATTAAAAAAAAACTGATTAAATTTTTTTAATTTATTTTTCATCTTTCACTAGTCTCTAATCCATCCGCTTTCATATACAAATGATATGAAAATATCTACCGACAACTAACATTTGGCTTAATTTATGTGTTTTTTGTCCACGTTTGCTTAATTAAGCCCTATTTGAGATTTAGCTTAAATTTCACTTCCAGGAAAGTGCTACACTTGGTTTAATTGATAGTATTCTAAAAAATATAATTATGCACTCACACATGATCAAACCAACTATGCTTACTAAAAATAACATAAATTTATTTTTTTTCATTTCTTAGGGCATGTTTATTTCACGTAAGTGAATACATAGGAATTATATGACTACTATTTCCAAAACTAGTCGTGATTAAAAAAATGAATGTAGATTTTTAAAATAACCATCAAGTAATCTCTCCTCTAATGGAAAATCTATACTAAGAGAATGGTGGAAAATGAAAATTCAGCCACCACCTTTGTAATTCAAATCCTACAAAGATGAGAGTTGCGTCTACATCTCAATTCATATCCTTCTCTCCTACCTCTTTAATAATTATCGTTGGAGCTCATTTGACTGTAGAAATTTCTATGTATTTGATTTTCAATGACTACAAACCCATGATCTCTAAGATTGTTATAATAGCACCTTCTATCGTGCCACATGCTCTTATTCAAACTCATTTCTCTGTAATATTCAACCATGTTGACCGTATAGGATGGGTGGGCCCTGCCTTATTGGAGGCTCTTTCTGGCTTCAATTTGTGGTGGTCCCTTGTTCCTACTAATCTCTTTTTTCTTTGATGTAAAACCTCCCCTTGGAGATGCATGAAGGGGGGGGGGGGGGGGATGCTGTGTCCACTTATTCTAATGGGCCGGCCAACAACACTCATGTCTGCGTCTACTTTACAACATGATTGCTGTTGGTGTGAAAGAGGGAGGGGTCTACAACTCCAAAAAGATCACATGTGATAAGGGTAGAAGGGAGGAGATCGAATAACGCTACCTTCCACCACATATTCTCCATCACTTGGAGCTTCGAATATAAAACAACAATAATAATGTAATGAAGAAAGAAGAGGGAGGGGGGGAGGGAAAAACAAAAGCTTCACAGTTCATCCTTTCCCATGTCAGTGTCTGTCCCAGTTGCTATTTAAGGGTAAAAAGGCTATGCTCTTGTCTCTTCTCTCTTTCTCTACCCCACCTGTTCACACATACATGGCCTTGTGTTCCTAAATATGACAGCCATGTCCCCAATTGTGAGTTACTATTTATGGTTCAATCTCCACTTTCTAGGGAGAGTGGGAGAGGTGCACGTGAGAACAAGAGAGAGATGTGGGGAAGATATATTGAATGTTCTAGTAAGATGCCATCTAAGATGGAAGTCTTAAGGCCCACCTAGGTGTGAGTAGGATATAATTTGGGGGAGGATAAGATAGGGTGTAAGTATAGTTTAGTTACATTAATTTAAATCACCTTTGAATTGTCAGCCAATTAATGACAAGCAATTGAAAGATAAAGCTAGGTTGTTTGTTTCATTCAATTGAATTACTAAGAATTTCAATGCTTGTATTTCTATTAAAGATGATTATTCAAAAATAATCATCAAATAATCAACTATTTTATAGAAGATGATTAAAAGAAAATGAAAAATGAATACACAATCATTACCCTCTATATTCAATAAGTAGGAAAGTCGAGCTTCTATATGCATCTCCTTCCTTCACTTGCATAAGTAAAATATTGTTGAAGCTCATTTGACCGAGAAAATGCAATCGATCAGATACAAACAAATGGGCCCATATTAAGTTGAACCAAAATAACAGGGCTATAGGTCCCACACAGAGGATAAATGGAAGACAAATCACTCAAGTGGGCACTATAGTTGTATCACTCACATAAGATTGCATCTCGCTAAAAATACTTCGTAATTGTGATCCGCACATAGTACCATGTGAATCTGAGTGCGGAATTCACTCGAGGAACATGCCAATAATGGGAGGTGGGGAATGGAAAGATTTCAATGAGATCGACCTACCGCATGCAATTTATAGCTGCCTATTAGATTATCCTAAAATCTTGAACTATATGGCCTTCAATTTTTGTGGATTCAATCCAACTGTAAGTAACATATGGATGAATGTCAATTTTGAATTGTGCCATTTTTTGGGGGTTAGTTCGTGTGAGGGGTAACTTAATCATAGGTGAGCCAGGTGGCCTGACCAAACAAAAGGTGGATTGCACATAAGAATACTGTCAGAAGGTTCTCATCTAAATATTTTATGTTGCTCATTTCCTACAAATGATATCCAAAATGTTCAAAAACTTGAACGGATTGAGTCGACTCAATTGGCACCATCTTAATAAATTTTATTGAACTTCACAAAAAGAACAATCAAACTCGTGTAAGTGGCTTGACCCATTGCCCTTTTGAGACACTCAAATAAGTCAAGTTTAGGTAGAGTGCGCATCTTTAGCAAAAATAAATTGAATCTTAAAGGAATATATAAGAAAAACACTTCTACTAGGGAAAAAAAAAAACTGAACTATAAATAATTAAAGGTAAGCTCATCAAATTTTTATTCATCATCATTAAACTTTGCCCCATGCCCCATCTATGTTGGAGTCAGATATATAAATTATGTTTTTTCCATTCTAGACTATATATCCTAAGTCAATTCTCAGATAGGTTGCATATTCAAATTTTATTTACTTCTTTCATCCATGAACTCTTCAACCTACTGATTTTCTTTGGTGAGCCATCAACATGCATAGAAAAACTTTCCATAACAACATTATTTTTGTCTACATTAGACATCTTTTTTTTATATTTTGTATGATGAAAAGTGAAAATTCATTTCATAAGGCAAATTTTTTTGTGGTCTATTATAAACTTTTGATATATTGCTTAATGATCCATTTAGATGAAGAGGATAGTGGAGAGGATGATTTCTTGACTAAAGAATCATCTTCTCCCACATTTAGAATATTTCTCTACAGAAGAAAATAATTTTCCTCATAAATACATTTTTGAAAAAAAAATAGAAGAAATGATTCTATCTAAGGGGGATTTGAGATAATACTTTTCAGGTTATGCAACTAATATTTTATTGTTAGAAACGATATTTAACAGTTTCATATCTATTATTTTTATTCAAATAAAGACTTTATAAAAGAAGTTCTCCTTCCTAGCTTTCTTTATTCATATTCAAATCCAATTATATATATTGAAGCAAAACCGAAGGGGGTGCACTCAAGGGTGCCACATCAGCAGCCATAGAGTTCTCCTTTCAGCAGCCATAGAGTTCTCCTTTCGAAAAAATATGTAGAAAAATACACACGGCTTTGACTTGGGCTACTACTCCTCTCCGAATATCCTTCCTAGACCTCTCTATTTAAAAACTTAATTAAAATCACGGTTTAAAAATTTTTTATTTAAAAATCAATTATATTTTCTCACATCAACTTCCTTCACAAGAGTTTCTATTCTATAGTGGGTTTCTAAAATTTCAAGATCTACACGACTCTAAAATTTAGGCTCCATATTCAATTCGATCCAATTGTAAACCCTAAAATCTCCTATCATCTCTTGGTCAGATCCATCCAATCCGATTTTATGCCTTTATTCCATATCCTAAAATCTCTCTATAAAAGAAATACATTTCTAAAATTCCAAAATCTACACGGCCACTACTATTTAGGCCTTCTATCTCCGACTATCATTTTATTCGATTCTATCTCCAGACATCTCAATTCTGATCTCCAAAAGTTTGAAGTAATTCATAAGAACCTTGATTAATTAGATTGGTTGATTTATTTTTTTTACTGATTAGTGTTTATTTATACCAGATTTTCTTTGTTTATTTTAACTCAATCAATAGGCCTATCATTCTAATCTCTTCCCCCTTAAATGAAGAAAATAGGCAGAGATGATATTTTGAGATAGTGTGGAGGGCATGTCAGTGTTTTAAAGGAAGAAAGTTAATAATAAAAGGTAAGTCTCTCTTTATATGATATGACATGATACAGTAGAGAGTAAATGAATGGTCCAAAATGCTTTTCTGTCTCTTGTCGGCCTCCAAGGGCCAGAGAGTCTGACCCCAAAAGGCACATTAGCATGACTGGCTACTTGTGCACATGTGTACACGTATGCACACGCGCATGTGCACACACTCATCATTTTCATGAAAAGGAAGTATCTTTTGGAGATCTTGGCATTGGAATCTTGCTTTCCATTAAGGCCTAGGAATCGACATTTACTGCCCCCACTCTTCTTCCCATTTGCATCCACTTCTCCTGTCCTTTCTTTCTCCAATTATTGTTCTCAACCCCCTCTCCATTTGAGGATCACTTCACTAATCTATTCCAAAATTGGGCTGCTTCCAATTGACCCCACTTAACCTGAATCCAATCCAATAAATAATGGGTCTAAGTCCAAATTTAGGCTACATTAGTTGGATTCATATGCAAATCTTTCATGACCCAACTAATTTAAGGGCTCGTCCTTCTGTATAACATCCTGCTTCTTTTTAGGTCGGACTTTACTTTCCTCTTTCACGAGAAAATATCGTTTACAAGTATTGATTTCCTATAAAAACTCGTGCTACACCGAACAAGGAAGAATCAAACGGTTTCACTCCTACATAAACATCCAAACACAAACGTGCCCTAAAAGATATTGAACACATCTCAAGGGAACATCTTTATGTCTTATGAACATCTATTTGACAGGAGTGATACCACATGCAACCCCCCTCCTTTCATTATAGGATTTAGCTCAAATATAGCTTCAAGCATCATGATGGATTGATCTTTATGTAGAACATAGTTATATACCCAAAACATGTAAAACCAAAACGGTATACATGAATTTAATCATCAGAGTTATATATCAAAGAGCTAGTAGCATAGTTGGAAGGTTCGAGTTATGATCATTAAAAAAGAAAAAAATTGGAAACCTACGTACATGATATTTTAAAATTCATGGTCGAAGAAACTTATTAAACTCGACCCATTGACAGCCCTAAACAAGAAGTTTACAACCTGTGTAATTGGGTCCAAGTCCAAATCCAAGTTGGGGAAAAAGTTCACAGGTATCAAACCCAGGAGTTGAACAAAGAGTCCAAAGGAGAGGGTTGTAAAGTAACTTGTAATTGTCTGAGATGTGGATGTAAATGTCAGCTCTCAAAAAAAAAAACAAATACTATTGTTTTCTTTTGTGTCCGTCCTTTCCACGCATTCTCTCTCTCTCTCTGCTGTGGCTATCGACTCTTTATTGAGAGAGACCTAAGACTGGGACCACTGGCCCAGTCTCTCATTCAAGAGGCAATGGCTATATGAAAGGAGCAGATATTTTGACAAGTTGGGTTGCACCCTACTCCACATGATGTTGATGGAACGGCCACTCATCCCTCATTTGCTTCCTAATTAGGCATGTTGGAGGCCCAGGTGGGAGCATAGATTCCTCTCATTCATGCTTTAAAAGAAGACTTTGTATTCAAGATACTCTAGTCTTACCATTACATTAATTTAATTAATGGTTTGAAACAAAGCAAAAAAATGGAGGGAGGATGGGGATGAAAAGGTTTGTGTGACTTTGATGCATTTAAGTTGTTAATGAAATGCTTGTTTTCATGTTCGCTTTCACAACTAATCTAAAAGAAAGCAAATTCAGAGTAGTGTTAAATTTGGGCGATTGGTAGTGAGTGCAAAGGGGTAGGATTGATCATAGGAAGCTTAAATAGCCTTCACAAGCTGAACTATTTTCTTCATTTTAGAATGCGGAAGTCTAAGTGCACCGATGGGGAGCCCGGGCTGTGGCCCGGCTCCCCATGGGAGCCCTTGGATCCCAGGCGCACATGGGATCCAAGGGCTCCCATGGGGAGCCGGGCCACAGCCCGGGCTCCCCATCGGTGCAGGTAGCAGGTCTCTTTTAGAATTTTGTGAAAATTTTGCGACAATACTTAAATATTCTATTTACATGTAGTACACTAAATTAGAGTCTTCTAAAATGAAGCTTTTTTTTTCTAATTTCTAAAAAAAATATATAAAAAATAAAATAATTATTGAGATGAAACAAACAAATATAGTGGTTTGGATTTGGTGGTCATTACCCAATTGTTTTGACTACTCCCACTATGGTATCCAATTTGTAAACAAGCACTCAAAACCATTATGTGTATCCTTGTCATGATTAGAAAAAAAACCAATTTCTTAGACAAAATCATAAAATAAAAAATAAAAATAAAAAATCTCCATTCATGATTTGAGGCAAAAAGCATATTCATATTAGAAGGAATAAAACCAACTTGCTCAACATTTAATTAATTTATTGATTTAAAAAAGGCACCATATTAAACATATATCTGATAAGTCAAAATCTTTTCCATAAAATATGTGCAACTTGGGGTATGAAAATCACTAGAAGGTATGATACCCTTTTGACAGGCCATTTGAAAACTTTTACAAAATGCAGAGAGTGGAAAGAATCTTGTCAACGTCTTTTGTGGTTCTTGTAGTCTATGATAAATCCAATGTAGTATAAGTTGGACGATTTTCTCATGTGCTCGTGGGCTCTGCATTCCGCGTTCCATTCGTACTAGGGCATATGTTACGTCTCTTCTTTAAAAAAAAAATTTTACTTTTTCACTGATTTTTTTATTTTTTTTTTCCTATCGAAGGGTACCCAATCCTTTGGACTGGACTAATATCTTCGGACCCAGAGGGAAGCCAGATAAACTCCACTGTAGCCACAGTGTGATAGTGCAATTTAGAACCTACAACCTCCGGATAGAAACCGTGGTCCTAGACTAACTGAGCTACCATTGGAGTTTTTTCACTGATTTTGATAAAGAAAAAGTTTAAAAGACCATATTAGAGGAAGATTTTCTCCTACATGCAACGCTCTGCATGAGTATTCATCTGGACCGTCTCAAAAGGCAGGACTCCCCTTGAAATTTACAGTACCCTCCGTTACAAGCAAATTTGATCCAAATGGACTGTACAGTGTAGAATTGTTGTATGAGAAAATTAATTGTACCCTTGTCAAATACTTATAGGGAAATATTCAAGTGAGAACTAGGTCTCACCTATTATATGAGAACTTTTTTGCGGGGCCCAACTAGCAACCCATCCAAACCTAGCAACCAATAGGGAACCCCCTGATAGTCACTAATCCTAAGGATTGGTACACATTCGAAGGACTGAACCGTTGGATCGATGGTTGAATGTTTTTTTTAATATGAATCCATTAAATTTATAGGCCACGGATGAAGGGGTTAAGGGCACGGGTTTATGGTCAAACTTGATATTTGGGGTGGTCTCATATAGATCTTTCCATCCCCCCTGGTCCCATTCCCAAATGGGGCCAATAATTGAGCCCTACAAAAAAGTTCTCATATAATATGTGAGAACTAGTTCTCACCTGAATATTACTCATATTGACTTTATATAACTTGTTTTCATTCTTTCAATTCTTTGCTTACTCAAACACAGCGTATTAAAAAAAAATGAGAGGGAGATGTGAAAGTAATCAGAATGAAATCAAGGTCAGTGGAGCTAAAAAGGTGGTCATGACTCATGAGGATGGCCAAGCGTGGAGTTCTGAGGAGGTGGACCTCATGAAAAGCTGCTTTAGAGGTGGGGATGGAGTTGATGTGATGTGCTTTGCTTGAGAGAGAAGAAAGAGAATTGGAAAAAGAGGTGACTAGGATTGATAGATACATCCTTCTCTCTTTACAATAATAATAGTAGTAGTATCAAGATGTGCTGTGCTTTTGAATGTGATGCCACTGCAATGGAATTGGAAACGCACTAACTAAATGCAACTACTATTCTCCTACTACTACAAGATTCAATTCCAGTGGCTTTTTTATCAACACATATTCAACATTCTACTCTTACCCTCTTTTGAATTAGGGGTGCAACTTGCTTGCTCTGATCACATCCCTGCTAAGCTTTTATCTGTAATAGACGTGTCATATCATTATTGGTGGAGTGGGGGATTATTGTTGTTGCTGTTTGTTGTGGTTGTTGTATCATTACAACTATATAAACCATAATCTAGTTACTGTGATTATTGTTTTTTTATTGTTCATAAGAAGTGGGCCATCACTTCAACTTCATCCATCCCTGAATATGATCAATTACTAGTTCTTTTACGTATGGGTTTGGACTTTGGCCTTTGAAACATGTGTGTGAAAAGTGATGGGGATTTTCAGTCTCCTAATTGTTTGTTGAAGTTATCCATAACTTGGGCCAGAGAAAGCCCAAACTGGCATGGATCATAATTGCATGAAAATAAAATTTTAGCCGGAAAGCCTGAATTTTGAAGGCCAAATAAGATTTGGAGAGGGCTTGGGTTATGCAATAGGTATCCAAATCAGAACATAACATCATCACTATCATCATCTTAGCCTTTTCACATCAAGTTAAGGTTAGGGTAGGTCGAGATTTCTAAGATTTTGGTTTAGTCGAGGGGTAAGTAATTTGTGTTTCATCTATGGTTTGATCCAATATCCGACCTAACCCACCCCAATTGCATCATCATCATTAAAATCTTGCCCCAACTATGTTGGGATCGAATATATATATATATATGAATTCTTCATTTCAATATATTCTAAGCCAAATTTTCAAATAGATTACACTTCTTCTTATCTGTCCTTATAATTGCTTCACCCAATTGCGTCCATAATTAATTCATTCTAAGCCAAAATTAAAACAAGCCCCCAACATGGTTGATAGAGATCTCTTACAAAACCTTTAGAGCACATTTTTATATACATTTTTTCACAGAAAAATTGGATAAAATGGAAAAGCTTTTCCACGCTACAGTAAAATTCACATTTGGTGTAGCCACTTCCTCGAGGAAAATCATAAAAATAAGCTATATCCTTTGCGATTCCTCAAAAAACCTTTTCCTATTACGTGTTGGGTGGGAGGTGGGGAATTTTTTTTCCGTGAAAGAGGAGAAATATTACAAAGCCAATTTTCCGAGGGTGTACACAAATATGCCCATGAAATAGACCATTGATTAGCTCCTCTTGCTTATCACAATCTCTGTTCACAAGCCAAAACATTCACCATCAAAATCGTCAAGAATCAGGAATCTGTTCCTCAGTAGTAGGTTAAAAAGCTTGCGGACCACAGACTCATGTTCAGAAGGCACCAAAGAAAATAGACTCACTTGTGGGGTGGGGACATGCCACTCGAAGTAACACTAGCAGAGAGTCATGCTCAGTCCCATCTGTCTCACCATTCTAGCAAATAAAAATATATTCAATGGCCACACAACAGATACAAACTTGACACTTAGGCCAAGGGGACAATGACACATGGAATACGACCCAACATGAATACCATGATTGACCCAACTCAAACCTCAATACTATGATTTTTTATCTTTAGCCTTACCCCACAATCACCTTCAAGTTGACTTGATGAGTTTCATTATTCATTCATTCATATTTTTAATCACATATACGGTTGAAAGGGAGATCTCTGTTACTTGTGTGTACATGGGACCATGCCATGAAAAACCTTTTCATGACAGTGAGAAAAGGAATATAAGAAATTGAAAAAGAATTATGATGATCATAAATGTAAATTATTCAACATATTGTATAGTGTTTGTATGTAATTTAGATTATAACAAGGGACCAGACCCTGCCCCACTTGGGCATGGATCCTGGGATTGGGTCTAGACTTGGATTTGGGTCATGCTTTACCCAACCTGAAACCTGACTGGTTTGTAGCCAGCCCTTATACTGTACACTGTGTGCTTCCATGGTGAACATGAATTGTGATGCCCCACAGTGACACTGATTAGTTACAGCCTAAAAATAAAAATAATAAAAAATAAAATCCAAGTTAGATCTCAAATTCTTGCTTATATGGGCCTGCCTGAAAAATCATTCACTCCACAGGTTGACTGGAGTCAGCTGCACAAGTGATAGAAGAAGAAATACTACCAAAATCTACAAAAGCATGGCTAACCCAAACTGTCACGGTATTCACCTAAAATGATATTTTCCCAACAATACAGCCTCATGGGTTTTTACTTAAATTATCACAAAAATTGAACACATCAAGAGAAAATCTAAATAAAGCTAGAATGGAAATTGAAAATAATGAGAAAAGTTAGTACTCCTATGACATATTCTCAAATGATATCATGAGAAAATGGAAATTCTCAAATAAAGCTGGAATGCTAGTCTACATTGTTCTGTATATTGTGGGTTCGAATCCATTATAACATGAGAATTTTTTGTGTGCATTTCAAAATGAAAAGAAAATACTCTTTTAGCAAACTCAACCTAACCCGTATTAGTCATACGGCAGGTTTGGCATCTCAAACTATAAACCCCATGAGTTAGATAGGGGGCAGAACAAGTCACATTCTGGTTAGGTTTAGGTCGGGCTAAACCTGAACCCGACCTGACCCATTGCCATCCCTAGATTGGGCAGACCTTCCAAAGCTCTGGAATCCGTTTAACAGGTCAAGCTTGACTCGAGCCGAGATACAAGCCAAGCTCAACCTTAAGCTTATTGTCAAGCTTGGCTAGCTCAACCTTAATTAATCTAGGGCGGCGAGCAGACTTCCCAAAGGTTGTTGACAGACTTCGGAAGATCATAATCAAACAAACTCATCACAACAAATGGAGAAGTAAACCATGCATGACAAGGGTAGCTAATATCACAATTTCTGCGCAGTTAATAATACAATACACAAAAAGAGTTGTATCCTTTTAGACTGCATCCCAACTGCATATAGCAGTTAGCTTTGACTTCACTGGAAAAAATCTCTAACGGTTTACATGGATGTCATCTTCTATGATTGACTGATTTGGTTACTACCTGCCTTTCTTCACACTGCAGGATGGGCATTTGTATTGCTTAATATTCTCCGCTTTTGCTGGTGTGATCTTCACACACTTTCCATGGAACCACCTTTCACATATGTCACACCCAATCCAGAACTCGTCTGCATTGTAATTGCCACCACAGCTTCCGCATAGTGTTTCACTGTGTTCATCCTCCTCCTCTTCACCGTATCCTTCCTCAACTGGCTTTGAATTGGCTTTTATCTGCCCATCACTCGTTCGCTGCAGAAATGAAGAGGGTTAAGCAACTAACAAAGTAAAGAGAATAAAAACAAACAGATACAACCTTTGATCAACAGCAAATCACCTTTGTTGAGATTTTAGATTTATTCCCACTATCCGAACCAGATTTGCTTTTCACATGCTTCCTTTCGGTCACTACTTCAAAGACAGTTGGCAGATCATTAATCATGGTAAAGAGGCGTTTCCTGTCAATTGAGAGTCACACAAGTAACAACTCCCTAAACATCAGTTGCACAAAAACAAAAGACTTTGAATTAAGTGAAAAGCTATAATTGGAAGAGGCATTTCCTGTCAATTGAGATTCACAAGTAACAACTCCCTAAATATCAGTTGCACAAAAACAAAAGATTTTGAATTAAGTGGAAAGCTATAATTGGCTATCTCCATGACATAATGCACATACATCAGCTCCAGTGGTTTTTTTTTTTTTTCTTTTTCAAAGCAAGCATTTCACTGCCGATTTAAAACTTTAAATCATCCTTTGTTGAAAAGAGGATGGCAAGAAAGAAAAATAGTTTCATCTTTCAAATCCTGGTCAATGTCGCACTACTGACTTTATGTTGTCAATCCGAAGGTACAAGGGGAATCATAGCAACTCCCACTCCCATAGCCCCTGCCAGGGATCGATCCCTGACGGGGGTTTACACTCTCCTCTCCTGGCCACTGGGCCAACTCAGCGAAAAAAAAAAAAGACGAAGGTACAAGAGCATTGTACCCTACACCTCCAAACCAAAATAACTACCTGATAGGAGAGCATATAAAGAAGCATCCCTAATAAGTCCGCCATGCCATTAGCTGATCTACCAACATGCTAAAAGGAAGATGAAAAGAGTTTTATCTCCTTCAAGTAAAAACTGGAATTCCTCGCGCGCGCGCACACACATGCCAATATTTGGTACATAAACCTCGTATGGAGCTTACTGGATGAGGTAGCATGATGGGCCCTACCTCTTACCAATCCAAACCAACCACCACGCGTTACTCACCGATCTTGGGGCTTGGCACCCATCCTTATGGATTGGACTGGTGGAAAATCCAGTTCTGATTGGATTTATCACTGGGTTGGAGATGATGATTTGAGGAAGTTTACGATGGAAAGGATTTTACAGATGATTTCAGCTTAGGATAACATAAGCTGTAGATGGAGATGATAGAAATCACGGTTGGGGCTGATTTTTTGCAAAGAGGAGGGTCCCAGTGAGTCCTTGAAATCCCCCCATCTCCATCCCCATGTGGGTCCCCGGGTGGGCCCCACCACACAATTGAGCTTACCTCAGCTTATGTTATCCTAAGCCCCAAGAAGGCCCCACCACACAATTGAGCTTACCTTATCCTAAGCTTCAGCTTAGGAGAGCTGGCCCCATATATATATATATATATATATAGGGTCAGGATGATGGTGTTATATGCATGAGATTGACCCAAAATTTGATATGTTGGCCCATCATGAGATGAATCCGGTCATCAGTGGGCCCCATCCAGCTACCTTGCATGGTAATATGTACAGGAGCAGAACTGCTTCACACTCGTGTGACATTAACTTTAGCTGTGTCACAGATTGTAGTTTGCTGCACCAGCAAAGCTTCAAGCAGTCACTTGTGCCAGCCTTTGTTCTCTGATTACCATTTTCTTCTACAGCTTTGTGATGGTTTTGCTAGATGCTTCAACAAGTCCATTTTTGTCGCATTTTATTTCTCACAGGTTTTCTAGAAATGAAGATCACTGAATTGAGGCCCATTATCATCAATGAACTTTTCATAGCTACCCCAATCTGTAGATGATGGTGGTTCAGAGGAAATTCTAAAATATAAAAAAATATACATCCTATGAATCTAGATATTTATGACACATATTTTAATGATTAAGAATGAATTTAAGTAGTAAAAGGTGAATACTTTTTTTTTTTGGCTGAGTTAAACAAGTAGTACCTCCAATCTTGGAATGCCATCTTCCACAAATTCTGGTTTTCATCTTCCAAAATTAGTGCAGAAGGATACTTGCAGCCATCTAAATCTACTAACAACATAAAAATGAGGGGGGAAATCTGTTTTGGCCTTTTTCCCCATAGGACTCTGTAACAGGGTGACTCGGACTGGGACTCAATGCGGTAGGTGCCAAGTCCATGTTGACTTGGACTCGGCTGATTTTGAAACCACGCTTTTGGTCCTTCCATAAGCCATCACTTTTGAAAATTGTGAACTGGTTAGTCCATTTTCATGACATTCAACAAACCCTAATGTCCAAATACAACAAGGACACGGCAAGGACACACCATGAATATGGCAGGGACATGAATCTTACACATAAAAAGTATCCAATACGACACAATACAGATACATTGCCTACTCCTAAATATCTAGGTGTCATAGCCATCGAATGTTAGGAAAATCTTTATCAAATTCATGTTTTCCTTTTACAGCTCCCATATTAATAACAGCAAGACTAGCCAAGGCACATGCTTTAGCATTTTCCTCCTGCACAATGAAGTGCTTGAATTTAGTCAGCAAGTCACTCAGAGATATAGTCAAATATCATGCTTACCTAAGCATCTCGTGCAGGTGAGTACCCTTGCACCTCAGCTCGACTGTTGATTCTGCTTTGCAGATTCAACTGCTTGAGGGCTGTCAAAATTAACCGTGAAAACCGAACCGCCCTACCGAACTGACCGTTTGGCCGGTTTATAGATTTTTTTTTAAACAAAACCAACCGAACGGTTTTTATAAGTTTTTTTTTTTTTCAACAGTCGGTTTTTATAATTATGTAGAAACTGTTCGGTTAAAACCGAACCGACCGAACAAATTACTAAATATTATATATTTTTTTATATGACATAATACATATATGTATCTGTGTAAGTGTAAGACTTACACGTAAGAGTTAAGACTTACACGTATGTAAGTCTTAGTATCTTACACGGTCAGATACACATACTTGGAGTGATTTAATGGTTTTTATATTTTGGGCTTTTGGCTATTTGTCTTGGTATGTAATTGTATGTAATGGCTTTATAGTTTATAGGTTGAAATTGGTATGTATAATTTTGGCCCAAAAACAGTATTTGGATTTAATGATTTAGGCCCAAAAAAGTATAAATTTTATTATTGAAGACCAACAAAATTAGGCCCAGCCCATTAACCGAAGACCGACCGAAACCGACCGAACCGAAATGTCGGTTTCCAATGTCCAGTATATGTACTTTGGTCGGTTTCGGTTATTGCAAAATTGTAAAACCGAAAGTTTCGACCCGGGTGTCATATGTCGTAAAACCGACCAAAAACCGACCGCTTACATCCAGTCGACTTCTGTTCTTTATAAATAAAAAAACAAAAAATAAATTGCAGATCCAATTTCAGACCCCCTTAAACCCCCAATTTCAAATCCATAATCCCTAATTAAAAAAAAAAAACAATTTGAAACGCTCTAACCCCTAATTTCAAAACCCTAACCCCTAAAACCACCAGTTTCAAATCCATAATACCTAATTTTAAAAAAAAAATTTCAAACCCCCCAGCCCCTAATTTTAAAAACCTACCCGTAAAACCAGTGTTGTTACTCTCAAAAAAAAGTTGTTGGATCTCTCTCTCTCTCTCTCTCTCTCTCTCTCTCTCTCTCTCTCTCTCTCTCTCTCTCTCTCTCTCTCTCTCTCTCTCTCTCTCTCTCTCTGTAATCCCTAATTTCCAAGCAATCAATCTAAAGTTCAAGGGCTATCACCATACCTATGATGATCCAATAGAGAGAATTGAATAAGCAAACTTCACGGGATTCAACAATTCAGGATCCGACAACATGTAAGGTTCTAAGACATGCTCATATATATATGAGCAGAAAAAAAAAAAAAAAAAAAAAAACATTTTCACAATATTCTGGATTTTCAAGATATTTTCTTAAAGAAATAGATTCTATGCAATTATTCTTGTATTTTGATGTTCGTTTTTATGGTTTTGGTTAAGGGGTATTAGCTAAGGTTATGCATCGGCTGCTGCAAAGTTATAAAGAACCAAAAAAAAAAACCTACCTGCTACCCCCGTTCAGGAAGTAGTAGTAGAAAAGGAAGAAGAAAGGGGGGAAAAAGGCGAGCAACTGTGGGGAAGAAGACATACCTAACTGAAGAAGGCAGTGGGAATCGAACCAGCAACAGGCAGCAGTCTTCTTCTTCTCTTCCCTCCCTCTTTTTCTTTCCCTCCTTTCTCCTTCTCGATCCTTCTATCTTTTATTATTGAGGGCTTAACTTGAGATTCATGGCCCCAACAGTGGGGTCCACCTAAATTAAAAAAGGGATCATTAATCAAATGTCCCAAGGACCCTTTTATTATTAAAGGGTTAAAGTCAGCTTCATGACTCACCTAAATTAAATATGTACACAATTGATCAAATGTCATTTCTATATATAAGTCGGCCAAATTTCACTCAAACAGATATGGGGCCTATCCAAACTTCACTCTAATAGAAATAAAGCCATAGCCAAATTTCACTAAAAAAAAAGGGTATGGGGGCTCTAGCCAAATTTCACTCTAATATGAAAGAGGACCTTAGCCAAATTTCAATAGGAATTAGGACCCGAGCCAAACTTCTTTCTAATAGGAAATATGATCCTAGTCAAATTCCAATCAAATGGGAAATAAAACCTTAGCCAAATTAATTTCTTAGTATAGGTAACAAACATGAATTCACATGGACAAATAGATCAATACTATTTTATTTTATTTTTGAATGGCTAGATCAATACTATTATTTCATAGTCATACAACAATACAGGACGTCAGGACCTCTATGCAATGAGGGGACCGCTACGCCTCCCTATATTAGTTACTTTTGAAAACAAACATTAAATTCTAACATTTTCAAAAATTATGAATTTTTTGGATATCTTTCCAAATATTTTGACCACTTTTTTGAATCACGCCACTACGCTGCTACATATCACTGCTACCACTACGTAGCGTTTTGGCCCCCAGTCACTATACTCACCGCTACCGCTATTTCATCAGTGCTCCCTACTCCCCTTCATAATTAATTGAGGAAGCCAAATTCATCAACTCCCTATTCTCTTCAAGTTTTATCCAAGACTTCTACCTCCACTGCCCTGCAAACTCTCCATTAAATAGTTGTCTTACCATAAGCTTCACATGGTCTGCGCTTTCCCCCATAGGGACACCCAGAATCTGTCCTATGTCAAGAGTCTTCTTTGTGACTTCATCAAGATCAGGTTCAGCATTCATCGCCAAATTATTCAGTACCACAATTGCATTAGGCTAATGTTGTAACTTCGTTGCCACTTCTTCCTGCACCAAGTGTTCATCCAGAGACACTTAGTTCAGCCATACTCCGAGGGATTTCCAAATCAGGTTGCTTAACCACCTCGTCAGTCTATCGTTAAGAGACTCTTGCAGAAGGTTTGACACAAACAAACAATGACAATTGTTCTACGACAACGTGTGTGTGTGTGTGTGTGTGTGTGTGTGTGTGTGTGTGTGTGAGAGAGAGAGAGAGAGAGAGAGAGAGAGAGAGAGAGAGATCAAATAAAAATTTATCTAATTCAACATCAGAAACCATATGCATGTTCAACATAACCTAACATCTCCAGGCATAAAATCGAGACAAAAATAGGGCTGAATGGGACTGCTACTATCCTGTCCTAATTGTGAGATCACATATTAGGGATCAAAGATGCACAGATGACATCTCAGAATAATAATGGCAAAAGTCATTAAAAATACTATTGAGTAAGCTAAAAAGCAATCGGAGCCAGTTATAGAATCCCAGATATCAGAAAATGGCTCAACTGAACTGCCCAACTAAACCTCTAAATCTGTTCAACTCATAGTTACCTAGTCTGTACTAAATTAAGTTGAAGAAAGAACTAGAATTAGATATCAATTCACTCTAGTTCATGAATGGAATCATTTTAGTTTGGTTTATCTAGGATAGTCATAATTCTACTTACTTTCATATTGAATATATTGAGTCTGTGTGTGTATTTAATTGATAACAAGCAATTTTATAGAAAAAGAGAAGTGGAGATATAATACAAAAGGCCAAGAGAATGGTACAAGACCACTATACAGAGCCTAATCAAAAAAAGAAACTGGCCCAAAAACAGAACAAATTACACAAGAGGACCTACGCAAGCACCAATCCTATCAAGTTCTTATTTAGCTAAAGAAATGATCACCTCATTTGCTTCCCACACACACACACTGAAATACCACCTCCAATGAAGAACAATATCCTTAAATTGAATGTGCCCTTTTCAAGTGATATTTTAAAAAGGTTTTTATTGAAGAGAAATTATCAAAAAAAGGTTAAACAGGTAATTCATGTAATATTCGTTAAATGTAAAAGTTTTCACAAGGTTGTTTAGGCTTTAATATTAGTCGTGGACACACTAATGATGTAGCCATAAATTAGTTGATATGGGCATTTGAACCATGCAAAATTGAATCAAACTATACTGAAGTAGGAAATCAAACTCATTCATTATGGTAGATGAACTCAAATGATGAATTGGATGAACTGAAAAAAGTAGGGCTGATTTTAAGATGCCTTTTGAATTGCAACATAAATATCATGAACCTATTTGTGATACATAATCACCTCTATGTGAGCAGGATACAATGTAGTACTCAAGAGAAATAGATCACAGAATACAGAAGCAACCATGATCCAATGGTGTGAAGAATGGAGAACCTAGAGTGTGATAAACATAAAGAAAGCAAGACTCAGCAGGATATGAAAATTTGGGCAACCCTATGATATTCAGTGACAACAAGTGGCTTGAAGAAATGAATGAATGAACAAAAAATATCTCAAAAAAAATAAAATATAAAAAAAAAAAACATCCCGTCTATTTGTAAGTTAAGGGAAAAGGCAATAAACAAAAAAATCTGATGATTGAAGACTAAACTGGAGGCCTTACAAAATATCCTGTGGTAGAACATGTGGAGGATCTTGCAAATCTTACTACTGAACTAGCTTTCTCAAACTATGGTTAATTCACTGCTTATAATCAAATTAGATGTATAAGGTAATTAAGTTGGTTGATTTTGTTTCCAAAGGTTGATTTAAAATAAAATAAAGGTCACATTATAGTTGTTGACACATCCATAAAGCAGAAGGTTGTACAATCAGCTCTTTAACACAATTGAACTGAACAATTGAAGCAGAAATCAGTTACAGCAACCCAATGGAAAAAGGTATCATCCATCATATGAAAGGATAGGAACATATAGTGCTTGAATATTCTCGCAGGAACATATAGTGCTTGAATATTCTCGCCAAGCTTGAGTTAGCTTTGACCAAGGAGCACACTAACCTTAACAAACGCATGGAGATATTTCTTCAAGCCAAGGAGAACTGTTCCAGCATTGTAGCTTTCCAAGTCCCCATGGTCCACACTATTTGTGCAAAGTGGGGCCATTGGAGTTTCTTCTTTACGTTTTATTTTTCATATGTCAACCAATGTTTCATTAACATGAAATTGGATGCTTTTGATGGGTTACTCAATTAATTTATAGATTATCCTAAACCAGTGCAATTTTAACTGAGTTTTGAGAAAGATATGGCCTATCTTTTGATGTTTTAGGGAACTTTTCGTCTGTTGCTGCAGCTCTTAGCTGGTGGTAAGGGCTGAGATTAAAACATCTGTCAGGATGTCAGTGTGTAGAAGGTGAAGGTTTATATTTGTTTTAAGATACAAATATGGTGAGCTACATAAAACATAACCACAACGGGATTAAAGACGTGACTTATCCATTGCTAAAGAAATTTTGAGTAAAGGTTAGAAGCAACAGATGTCTATACCCATTGACATGAAACTTGGAGAATTTCCTTTTCTTTTCAATGGTCCTAGCCTCCTAGGCGAATTCTTAGGGAAGTATGCTTCATATTTCAGGCTTACTTAGATATTCTATATTATTTTGTTGTGAGGAAGTGTTTCAAGGAATTCTAGAACTCTACATTTGATTTATTTTGAAAATTTGCTCATGCCAAATTGGAACCAAAGCATTGCAGGCTGCTCACTAGTCTCCCAAACTGCATCAGGAAATATATGGATAGGTACAGTAGAGAGAAATCAAGGAACGTTATTTAATTTTGTTTTAACACAATCACATAGAACGCCAAAAGAGTTAACTATGAAAGAATTCAAATACTACAGCCTACAGGCACTAGAACTAGGATAAGGGAAAGATCAATAAAAACTCATAATGAATTAATCAGAAATAACATTATATTGTCTGTTCACAAAGAACATGGCAAAGACTCGGAATAAATTAATCAGAAATGACATGATATTGTGGGTTCACTAAGAACATGGCTAAGACTCGGAATGAATTAATCAGAAGTGGGTTCACAGTAGACATGGCAAAGACAAGGAATGAGTTAATCAGAAGTGACATGATATTGTGGGTTCACAGACAGCATGACCATAAATAGAGTTGGAGTGTGTAAGCGGCCTCAATGATGACGTTGTCTACGATGATTTGATGCCAGAATCCAGACTGCATCTATCCACATGGATTGAACTCTGCCAGTGGTAGTAGCCACCAGCCCCAAGCCTAGATAAAGGAGGAGGGTTGCATCAGGTAGGTTGACAGCCAGTGCAAAACTTTTTTTCTCAACCCCAACATGAATTATGAAGAAACAGAATTAAGTAGCTGAAATCAACATGGTTGGGACAAAGTTTTGATGATGGTAACGATCTATCATCATGGACAGAATTCTTAGAATTGTTTTCAACTGAAAGAATAATAATAAACTAGGCAAGCAATAAAATATTTGCTAAATTAAAATGATAAAGAATTTAACAAGAATTAATACCCTGAAATTCACTTCGATATTGAAATATACAAAAAGAATCAATAAGAACATGGCCATAAATATAGAATAGGAATGAATTAATCAGAAGTGACATGATAACATGGCCATAAATAGAGTTGGAGCAAGTAATCACAGCTCAATGATGCTGTTGACTATGATGATTTAAAGCCAAAACGCAGACTGCATCCATCAACCTGGATAGAATTTTTTCCAGCTGAAGAAAAAATGAGACCAAAACCATACAACCAATTTGCTAAATTAAAACGATACAGAAATTAATAACAATCAATAGTCTCAAATACACTTCAACATTTAAATACAGAAAAGAAACAAAAACCCTCTAACCTTTCATTGCTATTAAAGCGTGCGCCCAGATAGAAAGCAACAGAGAGCAGCCAAGAGTCACTGTGTACGGCAACCAGCGAAAGCCAATCCTTCCTGTTCATACCATCCCTAGCAAAATTGATCCCCAGCGCAGGCTCCGGAAGCTCCGGAGGTACTTCTTCCGCCGGAAGAGTCACCTCCCAATTCTCGTTTGGATGCCCATAAAGACACAAGTTTTCCTTCTCTGAACAGAGATATGAGCTGAAAAATTAACACCAAACAAAAAAAAAATCCCTAACCAGGCCCTTTTTCGCACAAAAACAAAGACCCTCATCGCAACATCCGGTCACAGTCTATTCAACAAGTAGATCACATCTAAAGCAGACCACACGCTAAACATCAAATTGGGTCAATTGGGGTAGTTGGGATAGATTTGCTAAGCATCCAATTGGGTCAATTGGGGGTAGTTGGGATAAATTTCCCCAGTTCACTACAGAGCAGATTATCAGAATCAGCCTTGGGGTGGCCAATTCATGGTGAAAGAGCACCACTAAATGAAAGGGTTTTCCCAAACCTCAAATCTAATTCATGCAACAAGTAATGGGTATCAGTAAAAATTGATTCTTTAGATCGCGAAAAGGGAAAGAAAGATCCATATCTATATCCTACAAATCATAAATCTTTACAAACAAAAGGGCGGAAAGACAGATATCATGGAGAAATAAATACCTGGATCACAGAGCGTGTAGAAATCATCCACATCTGAGAGCAAAGATGTGATTCGAAAATCAAGGAAATGAAAAGGTCAGAGATTTGGAGATGCCCAAAACAGGAAAAAAAAAACAGGGATATAAAGAGAGAGATCTGACTACTACCGTAGGTTAAAGCACGAATGATCCCATGCCTTCGACCGCTGAAATCTTTAAAAATCTCCTCTACCGTACGAGGATTCGAAGAGACCGAAGCCATTTCCATGAGAGAGAAAGAGAGAGAGAGAGAGAGAGAGAGAGATCGGGTTCTTGGCTGCGGGGAGGAACCGAGGGAGGTGTTTTAGGAAAAAGGAGCGGGTGGTGATGGTATGGTATTTCTAGAGTCCGGATTTGACGAGCGGGTTACCGAGAGACTGTCTGAGGCTGTTTCTACGTACACTTCATTAGTGGGCCCAAACTTAATATCCAGACCGCTAAAGATATCGGCCCCATGCTGTTGTTGCATAGAGTCCGGATCCTCTCAGGTTTTTGTAACACAGAGAAATCCCGGAGTTAAGAGGAGCAGAATTCGAACTCCACGGTAGGGCCCACTTGTTAAAATAAATACAGTTGAAAACAAATGCTCTTCAGGTATTATATGGGTATTTTACCTTAAGCTGAGTTTGTTCTACTATTGAATTGACAGTTTGATTATGTATGTTCGTTATCTCATTTTTAATCAAATGGTGGAGCGGAACCAACTTAGATTGACCTATACCTTGAGGATGTCTCATATAGCTAAATAGATTTTATTTTTATTTTGAAAGGTTAGGATTTCAGTAGGTGGATCTCATTGTGGAGTTTTGCTCTTTTTAACTTGAAATTTCTCTGGATTAAATCATGACAAGACGCGGATTCGTTGTTATATCATCTAAAACACTTTTATGTGTTTTCTGTAGGGTAAAATAAGATGGAATAAAATGGAGTGGCTGATAATAAAAAAAAGAGGTAGAGGAAGTTCGAATTAAAAGGCAACATTTTTGCCATTTCGAGCTGTCAAGAATAATTCATTTTATGTGTTTTAATAATTTCATTTTTTGTTATTTTGTGCATTTCAAAAAAAACTATTTTTATCATTTTGTACGACTAAACGTACATTTTTTGTCACTTTGTGCTTTTAAAATCAACCCCTCCACTTTCTTTAGTTTTTTTTTTTATTTGACACTGAGTTTTATTTTATTTTACTCTACACTACAAACAAATAGGCCCAAAAAAATTATTATGGAGATAGTTTTTCACGATAAATTGATCCTATCAAAGTGACATGGGGACTACTAGTTTGCATTAAAATACATGAGTTGAATACATAAGAATTCATGGTGAATAAACTATATTGAAGAATTATGGAAGAGGTGGGGGGTGAAGGATGTAAGATAGAGGTTTAGATATGACCTTCACTTGTATTTGTATATATCATTTTCCATCTTTTTTTATTTTATTTTCTTATTTAATACTTATTTTTAGAAATTCTCCTTTAATTTTCATTTCTCAACACTTAAGATATCTAACTATGGTTACAATTTATTTCGAAAAAACATCTTGGGCAGTTTGGAATTTATGGGTGGAACCCAACCCACCTATGGATATATTGGATGGACTTGAGAATGCCCTCCTAGTTGCGTAGAAAATTCAGGGACTCCCAGTTCCAATGTGCATGTGCTACACTGCTACTGCTACTACTAGCTCGCAGCAAATTTAGCAAAAAGTTATTGTGAGTCTGTGACCATGTTTGGTTAGTTTTGAACAAACATAGCCATATGGGTTGGTACAATTCAATTCTACTTGGGTCTTGGTTAGAAGATCAGAGTGTGCTACGGCTTTGGTTATTCTTGCTAGTTCTCTATTAACATCCGATTTACATAATCTTAAATCAAAGGCTACCTGTGCTTGTCAAAGAGCTGTGTTTGATTTCATATTATACTTCAAAACATACATCATGGGATAGGACTAGTGTGATTCAGGAAGCTGGGTCTTGCAAAAACTCAACCAACTGTTAGTTTTTTAGCATCCAAGAGAGAGAGAGAGAGAGATTGGGACCTTGATAGCCACACGGGTGGTGAGAGAGAGCCCACACCAGGGGCGGGCCTAGGGGGCCTGGCAGGCAGTGGCGGACCCAAGATTTTCGTTTGGGTGGGGCTAAACTTTGCTCAACTTTGTTAGACTTTGTTTACATTAACAATAGCAAAAGAGAGAAAATGTATTGCATTTATAGAGACGCAAAATATTTAATTGCATTAATTACCATACATTTCTCTCTCTAAAATTTCATGCACTTACTTTAGTTGTGAAAATAATTCCTTATAGTTGGTCATGGGGTCATGGCAAAGAAGAGAAATTGCCATTTAATTGTAACTAAAGCTATCCAAACATATGAACCCTGAGGCTAGATTTACATATGAACTGAAGATTAAAGCATGCCCAAGGGTGATTCCGTCATCTTCAAATTTGTATATATTATTAGATTTGTTGATTTAGGGCTTAGGGTTCAAAGTAGAATTTAGAAATTAAGGGTTCAGATTTAGATATAGAGTGATTAGAATTATACTACATATAGGGAGGGAGACTAACTACTAGAGGACCAGCGATGAGGAGCCGATCTCTTGGTGAAAGAAGAGAATGGTGCGAAGACGGTCTCGTATTCTAGGTGGAAGAAGATGTCGAAATAGAAGATGAGTGTTTCCATTTCTATGACATGTGGGGCGATCGTTAGGTTAAAACATAGGGCGAATATTTATTAGATGTGTGTTGGGCATGATTTGGCCCATTTAATCCCATGTAATCTCAATATTGACATGGGGTGGTGCTATGTCGGTCCGCCCCTACTGGCAAGGGCCATGGCTCCCTTACAATTGAAAATCCTCTAAAGTTGCTTGTTTTGACTTTAGAAAATAAAACAAAAATGTTATTAATTTTGGAAAAATTATAAAAGGAAAGTAAGAAATTAAAAAAAAAGAAAAGAAAAGAAAATGGGAACAAATAAAGAAGGCTTGATGGAGATTGGAGAAGATATTTTTCAATTATCATTCTAATCTAGCTACACTTGCCCCAAATCTTATGATCAAAGAGAGGAAGAGGAGAAAGTGCATCTTTTTGTCGGAGATCTCACATACTTGCAAAGATTTTGGTGTATGAATAAAGAAGAAGAACGATGATTAATCTTTTTTAAATTGCATAGATGTCCGGATTTCAATACATGTCATTATGTATTTTCAATCTTTGTTGCTCATATTAAAATCTAATTCGCTTAAAATCAATGTCTATTTGCGTTGTATTATTATATGATTTTTTAGCTCAATCAGAGTTTTATCCATTGTGGATAAAGAAATATAATTTTTTTATTTTGATTATTATTATTATTTATGTTAGAAAAATCCAATTGAAGAAATTTATTTTAAGGAGATAAAAACTAGTGGAACCATGCTTTTTAATGGTTCAGAATTTAGACATGGAATGATCTCTTTTTTCTTTTTCTTTTTTTGAGATTTTAATAAAGTTCTAAATTGTAACTTACAAGTTGCATGCATAAAAAAGGACCGGTACTCACCTTGAGATCGCAGAAAAAATCAATATTGAAACAATAATGGATGGTTGTTTTCAACTCAATGAAAGAACATCGAGTACAACTTCAATAATTTAAGAGGAATTTACCTGGTAGAGCCCGATACAGCCCTATACGTGCTACGAGGACCCCGTTTCACGTTGGATACGAGAGGGGTCCTCAAGGTCCCTTTTTTTTTTTTTTTGTATTTTAGCGAATGGTCGATATCGACCATTTTGTAGGAACCCAAAACGAAAATGGGTTTTTCAGGAGGGGAGGAAGAGGGAGAAGAGTGGTCGATATTGACATTAAAACTGTCCTCTTTAATTGTCGATATCAACAACATAACTGAAACACAAAAAATACAGTCATTGTTAGTATCGACCACTTTTATTGTCGATATCGACAATATAACTGAAACACAAAAAATACAATCATTATTAGTATCGACCACTTTTATTTTCGATATCGACCACTTAAAACAAAAGCAAGCAAAATGATGATGGCACAGATCAGTGCTCCGTTTGAAGATACAAAACCTGCTAAATAACACCAGAAGTAAATCTACATAGAAATCCATTATATTCCAAAAATAAAAATCCATTAAACAAAAAAAATTACACAATATGTACCCAATACAACATCCAAAAGGTTTACATCCTGTCCACTATCTAGATTGCGTCCTGCATCGAAGACAAAAAAGAAGACAAGGACATTACTCAAAAATATGTACATTTCAATCAAAGTGGAGGTGGGAGATATGTCTGCCCATCAATCAGCAAGCTCATCTTGTTGGGGAGTCAGACGTCAATTCAGTCAAGCCCAGCATGTTGGCATTCAACTGCCAACTCCTCTTAAAGATCTCTACAACGATTTTTCTTCGAAAGTATGGGATATGAGACTGATTGAATTTAAAGGGCGGTCGGTGCACACAGTGAACAGCGAAGGCCATTGCAAATACTCCACAGTCACTGGAATTTTCCTGATTAGGGATGTCCGTCCTCTCGAGCCATGACCACATATATGGGTCGTTCCAACCGAAGTGACTGTACCACGAGTTCAACCATCCCATCTAGAAAATTTAAAAACAGAATGAGCATTCCAATATATCTTTCATGAATGTAGACACGAGAGAAACTCATACTTGCATTCCCGAAAGAAACAAAGCGAAACACAAGAGTAGGAAAATGAGATTGTTTCTTGAGATTTGATCTCTTTCAGGAATACAATGTAGAAAATTTGAGTATTATTAAATCAACTCATCAATATGCGTGATTGTCTCTACTTATTGTTGTAATTTACTTGTTGTGCATAATTATTTGAACCATTTCCTTCAATGACATCAATTAATTGGTCGCAGCCACGTATAGTTCTTGTAGATCAAATGACTAAGATGGCATTGTCCAACACATATGCATGCACAAGAAAATATTTTTCAATTACATTCTCACTCATACAAAAGGAAAAAGAAACCTCAAAATGAGGGGCATCTAATGCAATGAGGAACAGAAGCATCATCCAATATACACCATACAAATGAGGGACATAGATGCAATTAGGAACAGAAGCATCATCCAATCCATCTTTTATGTTCCCAACAAACAACTGTTGGCTTGTTGCATACTTGTGAGTTGAATTCATCCATTGTATTTCTTCAAGTGGTTAAAAATGAAGAAAGAGAGGTGAATATTAAATAAAAAAAATTGCTGAGAGGAAGAACTAACATCTACTTGAGGTTCTCATGAACAATACTCATTGATATAGAAATTCTCCATTTCTAGAGGGAGATGTGTAGAAATAGAGAAATGGTCAAGTCTAACTCAGTTGGACTGCATCAACAGTCTAGCAAATCTCTTGTCAGTGACAATAATGGGATACCAACAGTTTAATTTCATTGTTTCGGCATTCTTCAACTACAAATTACTGGACCAGACAAGGTTGTTTTAACTTCTTTTGCAATTTACATTCTCTAATGACATGTGAGAAAACAAAGGTAGCACTGCCATTTTTAACTGTCAACTACAATAGAAACAAAGAATTTCAAGCACCTAATCAAATGGAAATGGAATGAATAGGCAGAATATCCCATGTACAGACTAAAAGCATCTTCAACTTGTTGGACCAAGCCTTCAATAGAGTTGGCCAATCTGGTTTGGACCATACCCACAAAACAATCTCTCTTAGGAATTCTATCGAACACGTTGACGAGATGATTTCACAACCAAAATGCCCCATAAAAGATCTAGAAATGCACCAAAACTTGAACACCCAAAACCCCATTTTCTTCAACTTTCCAGCAATGCAAAACAATATAGGAAAAGGTAAAAAGAACCCATCAAATGCCAACTCAATTACAACCCAGTCTCCAAATTCTCCCTAAAAGCAAAAAATTATCATCTAATCAAGTAAGACACAAGAACCAACAAGCCAACAGATTCCCAAATAAAAACATTCATGCTGTTTTCTATTTCATCATCATTCAACAAAACCAATTGTCAATGTGGTGTTAGATAAAATCTTGCAGACCCATAAGCTAACTTAATAAAAAAAAAAGGGTTAAGGAAGAGAAGAAGGAAAGGAACCATGAGTGGAGGAGACTTAGTGAAAGGAACCCTTGGCCAGAGGAGTCGAGGAGATCGACGAGAACGGGGATGGCGCCCTCCTCCTCCAACGCCCTTCTGATGAGGGCCCGGATGCCGCCGTAGGCGGACACGGCCCGGCGTTCTTCGGGTCGGAGGTGATGACCTCGACCGCCGCGGCAGCCTTCTCCTTCACCGCGGGTGGCCGTGGGAGTCCAGGAGGTGGATGAGGCAGGCGACGTCTCCCTCGGCGGCAACCACGACGGAGTTCTTTGTTGATTCATGCGATCCTCTTTCTCCATTTTGCAAGAAAATCTGACTAACAGAATATGGTCAATATCGACCATATCACAAAAAAAAAAAAAAAAAAAAAAAAAAAAAAAAAAAAAAACCATACGAGGATCTCTCCCGTATCGAACAATAATCTGGATCCTGTTGAGACGTATGCGGTCCTAAAGGGATTTTATGAGTAAATTCCTCATAATTTAATTATTACGTATTTAATTATTAAAATTTATAATTTTATTTAAATGTGTTTTCTTTGGACCCCCAAAGAAAATTTCTTGATTCCGCCCCTGGAAACCCGCTGCTTTTTTGTCGTGGCTCATGTTCAAGCTGTTGATGTTCAAGAGTTTTGTGAGAATTCTTTGATAAGGGGAGCATAATGGCCAATAATAGAACTCCAAACCGTGAGCATCAGTCAATTTAGTTCCCTTCCCTGTTTCAAAAGTCTAAACTAAAAAAAGACACCTCACACATTGTAAACCAGTAAATTATGTAATGACATATGCAGCATTTTGAAATTCCTGCCATAAAACTGGTCCTGAAGACTTAGAATGAGTAGCAAAGAAAGTGCTCATTGTAGCCACTGTTTGCGAGTTCAGTCTCTTTAACATTTTGAAAAATATTAGGAGAACAAATTAAGTACAAAATGACATACTTTTGACAAGCATTTTTTTAAGCATCCATAATTCTTTGTTCCTGTTCTCATCCTCTTTCTTTAGTTTGTCGGTAGATAAAAGTGGCAACGATGGCATACCCAAAACCATGGAGAATCACATGCAAAAGCTTTGTCAATTAAAAATATTTAACATCACAACCTGACAACAAAATGTTAAATGAGCTGCTCCATTGAAATATCCAAATGCAGAAGCATTGCACTTAGCATTTTTACAAAGACAAAGAAGCATCCAGAAGACGATTAAATAAAGCAAAGAATCATAGCAACAGCTTGTTTCTCTGCATGGAACTGCCCTCAAATCCATGGTCACGGAGACTCCATTGCTTTTCAGCATTAGAATTGAGCTCTGAAAAGGGAAAGCTGAAAAGGATTCTATTGAATCCAAATTTGAATATGGTTGAGGAATCACCCTACACTTAAAATGATGGTACCCTACAGGATCCCATCGACACTGGGAATCCATGCAAACAAACAAGCATTAACTTTACATGAAATGTGTCCATAATTTAGGATGTGAATACGCGTTTGATGCTCATCTTCTGTTCTGATGTAAGTTTGGAGGGGAACTTAATGTTGAATTTGATTCTCAAGTTCCCTTTCTTGGTTGGCTCCCTTGGGATCGGCATCCCTTCACCCCGAACTACTTCCTCATGGTTGGGACTGATGATGGTGCTAATGGGGATGCTCAGGCTACGATTATCTAGAGTTGTCAATTGTACAGTGTAGCCTGTGAGAGCTTCAACAAGAGATATCTTCTGAGTCATGATCAAATCATTCCCATCCCTCTTGAAGACGCCGTGTGGCTTTTCGTCAATGATGAAGACCAGGTCTGCAGGTATCATGTGCCCATGATCGTTGCCCTTCTCAGGGAAGGTGATCTTTGTCCCCTTCTTCCAGCCCGGTTTTATCTCTATCGTCAGAATTTCCTCCACGGTCGTTGGCCTCCTAGAAACAGCAATGAGGATAAAACAGTAATTAGACTTTTCTCATTTGAGGCCTGCTTTTTTCTTTTCCTTTTTTTTTACTGGTAACAAAATTTATATTGCAAAAAGGAAAACAAATACAAGCAAGCAGCTGCCTGCAAATGGTATAATATAAAGGACCCATACCACAGCAAAGCAACAAACAACAAAGAACAAAGAAAAAACCAAAATTACATCAACACAACTAGGTTCAATCCTATCAACCCCATGCTTTACCATCGAATCTGCTAAAACATTCACAGACCTCAAGAAATCTTGAAATAAAACTTGAAGAGAAGAAGAAATTATTGCGTGTCCATGAGATATTCTTTTGAGGAGACAAACAAATTTATATTGACATTAGTTAAACTTTTGATCCTTCTTTGCTTTACGAGTCAACTAGCCCATCTTCCTCTGCCACTTACATTTTCCACCCCTTCTCATTGAGCTCTTCTCAACCTTTTCTCCAGTACATTGTTTTCGATTGAATGTCTTACCACTCAAGGATTCAACTAAAAACCAATTTGCATATATATATATATATATATATCATAGCAAGTTGAATGACTGCCATAACAGTAATAATGTGCATCATGAAGTGATGAAGTTCTTACATGCAACAGTAAATGCATGGAGAGTTCAATTAAATAGAAACCAATGAGTGTAAAGTACTTATCCTAGAAGAGTCAATTACCAATGTAGATTTTATCGAGATTCTTTGTATGTGCATGGAAGCTTTGGATGGTAATGTTTAAGTAACACAGAAAATGGAAACTCTCTGTATGTGAAATTGCGAGTGCCCTGGGGAACATAGGGAATGAACCCAACAGTCAATGATGGGAGAGTCAGGCCTTCGGTTCACTAGGTACCTAAAAGGTGTCGGTAGCCACAAGGTTGCATTGGAGCAACTCAGTTAAGGTATGGGGCATCACATGGATGTGGACCAATAGTCACATGGATCTATCTCAACAAAGGAATCTAGAATCTAGAAATGATTCCCACAAGGGTGTGTGCTCTGAATACAGTCCCATTTGAGATGTACTTATGCTTCATTTTGGACTCTATTTTTAGGCCTAAGGATGAAACAACCTCAGTTTTTTAAGTGTCATTGCATTGATACAATAACGTGTGATGCCATAGGAAAGCTAATAACTATGTACTGTTAGATGCATGCCATTAAATCTAAGACCAAGAAAGTAATCTAACGTGAAACACAAATTTCTTGTGCTAGTAGTCAGATGTTATCATCAAGACTTAATCAGACAATAAAATCAAACACTGGTCAACAAATAGGTTGGCAATTTTTCAAACAAATCCTACCATCCAATTATTTTCAAAAAGTTTTTTCGCCCCTGATGGACCATGGGACCTATGTGTTAATAACCATTAACACCAAAACCTTGAGCTGTTTAGTGAACAACATAATTTATTTCCCAACCCCCCACCCTGTGCACCGCGAACAGTAATCAATTCGAATTCGAAACCCAACAGACAGACCGACAAACAGATGGAGGTAACATAGCTCCCAAGGCTTTGATACCATATTAATAACTAGTAACACCAAAAGCTCGAGTTGTTAGTGAACGGCATAAGAATGGCTAATAACTCGTGCCCTCTGGCTCTTCCAATAGCATTTTAACCAATGCTGGTCAAATGAAATTTCAACTCAATGCTCTTCTTCTTAGGTGGCATTCTACAACAAGGCATCAAAAGAGATAGGCCAATAACTCTATGAGATGATTTCATGAATTTTTCAAGGAGGCCACATGGCATGTCAGTGAGTCAATTAGGCATTTATGAAAATCAACCCCATCGGATGTAGTTTTCCAATCAAAAGATGGCGAGCATTCACTGGTTTCTATTTTCTCAGCCCATTTCATCACCTTTTGATCATATGGAAAGCAAGCTTCTTGGTAGATAACTAATTCACAGGACCCCATTGTATCCGTTGGGACCTCTCTGTATCGTGTGGGACCAGTGAACCGCAGCTGGCGCCATCACACAAGCTACGTGTCTCCCTTTTAGAAAGTCGTCATTTTGTCATGCACAGAATAATAGGACTAGCAAGACTTGTGATAGAGATGGATATTGTCCGAGGATGGATGGCATGGATGTGCAAGAAGTGGGAAGAATTGGAAGCTTGGTGATGCGGAGCAGGGTACCAGGTGTGAGGCGGGCAGGGAAGAAGAAGAAAGATGGGGATAGGTTCAGACGTCATGCCTAAGTTGAATTGGCCTCACGTCATACCTTTCACAGGAAAGGGAAGAGAGATCAGACCGCACTCCAAATTTTTTTTTTTTTTTCATTAATCATTAACTGAGGAGCCAAAAAGGCTTTACAGTGCTTATATAGGAAAATGCGAAAACCTAAAAATAATTTGGACCATCCAACACATCAATGGCCAGGATTAAAACATCCAATCTACTTAAAACTTAAACAATGAAATAAAAATAACTCTAAGTAGACTAAAGATAGGAGGGCTGGGCCCAAAGGTGGGTTGACCCATGGGGACCTATGTTACATGGACTCGGATACGAGTATCAGGTGCGGGTGCGTATTGAGGAAATGGATACATCAAATCTAAAAATAAAAGACAGGGATTCGTTGAAATTAAAAAAATAATAATAAAATAAGTTCATCTACACAATCATAATTGATCCGACTTGATTTCTCAATTAATTTAGAACAATCATAATGGGCCCTGACATTTATTTTGGACTCATCTTGACTGCCCAATTTGGATCTCGAGTCTCTCCCCTTGATCAAGCCCCACAAAAGGTGGATCAAGACCCCATTTGGTTCATCAAATGGATATAAATACTTAGGGGCCTGATCTAAAACGTGTAACAGATTACCTTTAATAAATAATGGTCTAAGGACAGAAAAACAAATAAGTGGTTGGGATTCAGGCCTGGATTGCAGGTCAGGCCCAAAACTAAGGACCAGTTACAAAACCAACCACGTGAAAAGGTCTCTTCTTTTCCTCGGGCTTCGTGCACAGAGAAATTTATAACAGAGGTCTTACCTGTTTCGACTCAGAAGACAATAAGAGGAAGACGTTGGCGATGACAATGGTGTTGCTGTGCGGTAGAGGGGAGGAAGAAAGGGCGATGGCAGCAGGTGAGGCGGAGAGCTTGGATGATGGCTAATGGTTGGCGGCTGCTCGACGAGGGAGTTGCTGGTCGCTGCTGATGAAGCGGGGATGCTGGCTGCTTGACGCTCGTCGTCGGTGTAAGGTAGCTTCTTAACTGAGAGATATTCCTCCTTCTGTCTACTTCTTTTTTCTTTTGTTTCGCTGCTGGGTTCTCTCTTCTTCTTCTGTGGCTTTTCCTTCCTTCTTGTCGACGAAAATGGGATGGGATATGGGTTAGGGTTTTTTAGGATTTCGCCCAATTCGGATTCTGGAACGAATTTCTGTAGGGGGTTGCCGTGTCGAACTGAATCGACGCGGTACGGCATGGATCCGGTACGTTTGCCGTGTCCGAATCCATGCCGTACCGCGTCGATGCGGGTGCGAGCCATTTTTTGACGAGTCCGTGTAACACAGATGGGGACCATGGTCTGTCTTACATCACTTGGATAGGATATTACTCGGTTGGTCACAAGCGTCAAAGGACAAGGACCTAATTACTATGGGCACTCTTTGAAGTCATGGGTACCAGGGTCTCTGGACCAAAAGTGATCCAATTTTCTTCCTCTAACATCCACTCCATGAAAAGAGACTCTAGCACAGTTGAAAGGTGCTCATTGTCGCAACCACGGGGTTGTGGGTTTGAGTCATGTTACCATCCAATAAATAAATAAATAAATAAAATCCACTCTGGGAGTATTTTACCAACAAATAGAGCAAAACAAACATTCATGCAACAGGGAAAAATTAGGGCTGTGAATGGATAGAAGCCAGTTTGGCCAAGGCCCAATTATATTTAGTCAATTTAGCTTCCAATCCTGAAATCCATAACCAGACCCAATTATCATTAATCAGGTTCGGGTTGATTACATGGCTATAACCAAAATACCATAAAAATATTAGATAAACATATTCAAATAACATATTTAACAATATTCATCAGCGTTATGTCTTGGACTCTGGACTGTATCTGACGCATCAGGTATAAACTTGGACCCAGACCTGGTAGCTCTTGGGTCGAATTAAGTTCAGCCAGCAGGTTTTGCAAATTCTAGACCCAGTTTATTCATAACCAGATCCAGTTATATTTATTCAGGTCTTGGTTGGGTCCAAGATTATAACTAGCATAGTATATAAATATATACAATTATATAAACATTACATTATTCAAGTCTGAGTGGGTCCATCATCACAGCATTTATTATGACCGTCAAGTGTTGGCCTCTGGAGCCACACCTGACACATCAGGTATAATTTGGACTTTAGATCTGGTAGTTTCAGGGTCACATCCAGTCCATTCTTCTGGTAAGACCCGACAATAACCCATATACAACTCCACACACACAGAGAGAGAGAGAGGTCTTTACATCTTCTTTCTCTTTTTGGGCATCGATGCCATCCAGGTCAGCCCTCTTCTCTTCAGCACTCACACTTCTAGAACATAGTAGGAGTGGTAAGAATGTTGCCGCATGACAAGCTCATGGAGAACGAATTGAAGAGAGCCAATAATGAACAATAATGAAGATCAGCATCGAGGCATCTACTTTATATCAAGGTAATGAATCCAACCCTTCGAGTAAATCAAAATGTAAAATCATATATACCATGTATGAAATTAAGATTCTACAATTTAAAACTTTGTGAAACTATTTATCTACTTCCACGATTCTGAAATCCAATAAAACCTAGCATGAAAGCCTGTCATACTGACTATTTCAATTTTTTCATACGATCTTTTCATCCTTGCCAAAAAGCTTATAAACGATTAATGGCAGATCGGAAGTGGGACCTGTATCAACATCACATTCATGAAGCAGGGGTGGTCACACTTCCTCACTCTTACTAGGTTTGTTTTAAATCTTTAAAGCTAACTAAAATGCTACTAATTTGTTCTGAATTAGAATCTTAGTTTCCAATCTTAACTAAAAACTGAGTGATCTCATGACTATACCAATCACAATTGTGTAATCCCATAAACGGGGCAGAGCATAATTAGAATAGTAATTCAGGAAGAAAACTTTGATTAAAGATGATATTCAGAAGATAATTTGACCAAAGCTTTCAACCAAGATCCTTAACGATCCAATACTATGTATACATATATCGGGCCCCACATTGGATGTTTTACGTGGTGAGATGGGACACCTTGCTGGATTGTTGGTGCGGGAAATGGCATCCTAAGAAATTATCACACTTCATTGTATGGACAATTGGGCATGCTACTGGTGCATGTAATGTAACTGGCTCTGGCTTCCACATCATACATTCATTAAGTGTAGGTAAATACGACCTACAGTCACCATCACATCCATTTTTTTATTGTTTCACATGCGTGAGCCCCAATGGAACAGTCTGCCCATGTGAGTCATATACATGAAAATGCAAAATGATCCCATCTGTGAAGTCATCATAGAAATCACAAATCGAGGTGAGCAAAACAGAAGTTTAGCTTAGAGGAGGTAATCAACATAGCTAAGGTCAAAGCTTCACATTGGCTTAAAGGCTAGGAAAGATTCATTTTCAAAAAACAAAGGTGAGGAAATATTACACAGATTTCAATATTTCATAATATATGGGGAATTGGAATGCAAAGACATTAGGCGGGGGATCAAATGATGCAATCACTGAAAGAGAGAGATGATAACCTTATCTAGATATTGGAATCAAGGATCAAAATAGTAGTTACGGCAGGCGTAGTGGTCAGTGGCCAAAACATTATGCAGCGGTGTGAATTTTTTAGTGGACAAAAAATTTTGAATCTTTCGTGGCAACTAATCTTACATTTTTTTAGTGATTTGGAACCGTATAAGAGTAGAGACAACTTTAGGAAAGGCTATTGACGAGAAGAAACAGGAAAAAAACAGTGTTTTAAAATAAAATAGCTCGGATCTGCTAGAGTTTAAACCGTAGCGTCACTATTTTCAAAATAGCCTAGCAGCCTCAACCGCTACAGCCGATAATTATTTTGAAACATGATTGGAAGTGCGATGTAAATGGGGCATGAAGAAGCAAACCAGGGCCATTGGTAATTGAAGTCGTATACGATAATAATGATTCAATGTTGGCTTCTTTTTGGGGCCCTGTGGGTATGAAAAGACTCTTACAATGTGGGAATCCTGGCAATTGGGGAAGCCACTCGGACTTATTAGGCATTTTGAGGGGCATCTAATGATGGAAGGGGATTGCTTGAATGCAGTTGGAAGGATGAAGGAGAATGCCAAAGTATCATGGAAGGTGACAGATATGTTAAAGAAATCAAGGAATTGCATATCTTCAGGCAAGAGCCATTTATGATTTATGTGAGATGATGCAAATAAGGAAGTTGATTCATTAACTAAGTTGATAGGGTATGGTAATAGGGATTTAAAGTTTTTATCCCATTTTTTAATCTCTACTTTACAGTGGCAGGATATTTGATGTAGATGATAATGTGTTTACAGTGTACTCTACCACTGTACAACTTCTGGATCTTCTTTTCTATTAATGAAATGTATAGTACAACTTGTGGATCTTCTTTTCTATCAATGAAATTTACATTAACAATCAAAATAAAATATCTACAAAGCAACAAGACAAATAAATTATGATGGCGCACTTACATTATCTATGATAGTGGTGTCCACACTTCTAACATGTGCCTTGAACTTCTTACTGGAACCAAGGGGGGTGGGGGGGAGAGAGAGAGAGAGAGAGAGAGAGAGAGAGAGATGCTAACCATCTTCTGAGAAATTTTTTCCTTTTTTTTTAAAACGGTAAATGAAACTATATTGCACTAAAGTTGAGACCCTGGTAAAAGAAACTCAAAAAAACCTAGAAAGATCCAGAAGGACTTCGCCCCATGATGACCCCCGTAAAGTGAAACCATGAGAACAAACAAAAGCCCACCTCATCCAAACAGAATCTAGCTTGATACCATCTAACTCCTCACAATCTGGGTGAAGTGTAATAGTAATATTTTGGAGAACACCAGAGCAGCCACAGCCATCCTCGAAGCCTTTTTCCATCTAACAGGGTTCAGCTTATTGAATTGTACTTCTCTGCTCATACCTTCAAAGGGTTGAGTTTATTATCACCCCTACAACATAACATATTGCATCCAACTACTTCCTTCAACATACCACGGTTCAATCCCCAACCGTAGTGCTGCTGATGGATAGGAACTTGGTGATGCAGGCCAGACCTATGACACATGGGTCAACCTAGCCCACTGGGCTCAGCCCACTGGGCCCAGCCCACAGGCCAAATTGGACGAGCCAATTTATTGTGGGAGTTTTAAGTTAATTAGGAGTCTTATTCGAGAGCTTTAATTTACTTAGGAGACCTTAAATTAGAAGTTAAGTTTGATTCGGTTTGTTTAGGAGATTTAATGATTTAGTTTCCTTAATGATTTAGAAAAGTAGAATCCTACTGGGAAAGGGGACGTCCAACCTTTCCTAAAAACATGTAATCCTTTCATCGGGAGAGATAGGTTATCATTATTCAATAGAGAATTGTTATGGGTTTTCCTATGGTTGCGAGTGTTTCTCTTCGACCAAAGAGTGCTCATGTGCGTTGAATTCTAAGAGGAATTCAGCCAACCCCTGTTTGTGGAGTTGGTCCTTACTTGAATCCGTCTTGGAGTTTGTCCACGTTCACTCCACCACCATTCATGAATCATGAGGTGCGTTTAGGATCCACTCCACTTGAAATTAAGCTATGCATTCAAGTCCCTCCCCTCATTTTAGGTAAATAATAAATGTCCCATTGCTTTGTGCTTTATCTTATTATCATAATGTAATATGCATTATGCATTATGCCATCTCGCTGCTCTTGAAATTCACAACTTACTTGATGATTGAGTGATGAGTACAAGCCTAAGTTCCTTAAATTTAACACTATTAGATAGCTCATAAGTCATAATTATTATGGTTCCATTTTATAAAATTCATAATATTTCAACTTATTTTAGTATATACACATAAATCTATTTAATTGTAAATAAAATTTATATAGTTTCAGATAAGACAACGATACTGGATGTTATGTTTTAGGAGGACCGATATTTTCATTTATGGTAGTTACTAATGGGAAAAAACATTGTTTTCCAATATTTTATAATATTCTGAGTTTTTTGGATATCTTTCAAATTTTTTAGAGTAAAAAAGAAATCACACCGCGACCAATACCAATACTAAATTGGTTTTTTGGGGTTGGCTGATACTGCGACTGTTACGGCAATTTTAAACCATGGTTGTGAGTGAGACAGTGAGTACATGACTTGTACACTTCTATTAAAAAAAATTCCTTCCAAAGCATCAAATCCTGGCTTCCCCTCTTTCATTGTGATTACAAGTTGCAGCTCTTTATTTCTTCATGAAATTATTTCCATTCTTCTAAGTCATTTCATTCCCTTTCCACTTTCAGACCACATTCCACTAGTTTCTCTTGTATTCGGCTCACCCATGGAATTCTACTCATCTACCAGTATTTTCAACGGCAATGTCTCTGATTTTGCAGAATCAACTCCTCAGGACTCAAAGGCTTCTGTTTTGGATCAAAAGAAGAAAGAATACCCTAATAGAATCAAGCAAACAGAAACTCTTCTCAAAGAAATTTCTTGGATTAGTCGACGTAATCGGCATATTATAATAAAAAAACAAATCACAGAATCACAACAAATCATAATATGCATTCAGATGGCAAAACTAAAACAATGTTGGAACAAACCCTAACAAATCAAAAGGGGCAAAATGCAAGACTAAAAGAACCCTAGAACTCACCCATTGGAACCGATCACATCCCTCGAGATCCTCATCTTCTTAGGTGTGCCCTTATACAGATCCTCCAAACTGCATGGAAGATTCCGCTCGATCGGGGGCGCTTTGGCGGGGCCATTGGCCGACGGCTCGCCCCTTCCGCCGGAGAAAGACGCGAAGATATCATCTCCAAATCCGCCGCGAGGGAAGCGGCCCGAGCCACCGCGATCTCCGCCCATTGCAGAGCCGAAGGGGCTCGAGAATCCGAAGAACTCGGAGAATATGTCGTCGGCGCTCCTGGGGCTGAAGTTGAAGGAGGTGGGTCCTCCGCCGCTGCCGAAGGCGGAGAAGTTGGCTGCGCCGGGCGGGGGAACTTGCCCTTTCAGGCCTTCTTCCCCGTACTGGTCGTAGATTGCTCGCTTCTGAGAGTCGCTTAAAACCTAAAACAGAACAATAGAGAATGAGAGAGATGAAAGAAGGGGAAAAGCGAGGGTTTTTGGTTTGTGTGGAAGAAACAACATCATAAGCTTCGGAGATTTGCTTGAACTTGGCTTCTGCGTCTTTCTTGTTGTTGGGGTTCTTGTCAGGATGCCATTTCATGGCGAGCTTTCGATAGGCTTTCTTCAAATCGTCGTCTTTCGCGTTCTTGTCCACCTGAAGCGTCTTGTAGTAGTCCAAACCCATCTCTCCCTCCACTCTCCCTCTTCCTCTCTTCCTCTCTGGTATTAAGAAATAGCGAACCTGAACAAACCTACTTGTTATGAAGTTGTTCCAAAAATTTTTTTACTTGTGTCCGAGTGGTCAGCACCATTGTTGCTCGTTATTTCGGAGTTAGAGGTTTGATATCCATTTTCAAGTACTCCATTGTTTTTAAATTAAAAGTTGTATCCACTTGTATTACACTTATAAGGCCACCCGAATTTTACCCAACTTTTCTATGGATACGAAGGAATTAGCCCAAAGGGTTGGAAACCCTCTATTAGCAAAAAGAAAAAAAAAATTCAAAATTATCAAAATAAATCATATCTCCTTTGAGTAATCGATGCATATTCAAATTTTACTTAATGTGAGTTTTCTCCACCATTAGATTAACTGTTTGATGAAAAATATGATAATAGATATATAAAAAAAAAATTCTTACTATCGGAGGGTTACCAATCCTTTGGACTGAACTAATCATTCCGGGCCCAAAGGAAAGCCGGGTAAACTCCCCTATAACCTCATTGTGGTAGTGCAGTTTCAAACCTATAACCTTTGGGTGCAAACCGTGATCCTAAACCAATTGAAAAATTGATTTGTAATAATATGTGCAGAGAAATTGGGTGAACTTAGAATTTGAGAATACCTAAATGGAATTTATTTTTAACTGTTAGAATTTTAATTGATGGGGATACACTGTGGGTTTTTTTAGTAGGCCTTCTGTGCAATGCCATTAGCAGCCGGGCTGGTTAAAAATGAGTCTTTAGCTGGTTTTTCAGATTTGTTACCAACTCTGCTTAGTGCTTGGAAATAGGTGCAGATTCGTTCGGACCTCGTAAATAGAGTGCAGATTCCGGAGTTGCAGTCATACGTGACACTCGTTTTTGCTTTAAACGGAACCAGTGACATGTATACATGCATATATGAATACGATCTATCAAAGCCGGTTATCTACTACTTCTTTCTTGAAGTTATCGCCCGCCTTAATTTGCCTTTCACTCTAATTTTTTGTTCTGCTCTGGGTCTGATCATGGATGGGTTGGGAGTAAGTGTCGCTGAACGTATCATGTGTGGGCCTACTTTTTTTTTTTTTTATCTCCTCTCTTTTGACTTAAAAGTTTGAATAGAATCAACTTTACATTGGTTTCTAATAGGATGAGGAGGATCCGTTGAATATGGTTAAATTCAAACTAGAGACTCTCTGAATCTAATCTAATATTTAAAGGGTTTTGAACCTTAGGCTAAACAGAATGACAAGTTTATTTGAGACCATCTCAGTCATTGTCATCTGAGTCAGACACTGTTGGGAATAACCTGTCGAACAAGCAACACACATTTTATTTGATTTGAAAAGCTATTAATTTTAATCCCATGGGGTTGGCCGAATGATCGGGACCATGGTTTCTCCCTCTTATAGAGCTAGAGGTTTTGGTATCAACTACCAGTTCCCCCCTCTTCAAGAACCGAATGTTGAGTCTACTTGTGCTACGACCGAGGAGAAAAAAAGCTATTAATATTGAGGTTCTTATCAAGGGTTTTTTTGTTTTCATTTTTTGAAAATTTTCCATGGTTTTATGATAATTTTTTTTATCATGATTTCAATCTAATCCAATAATTTTTTATTGTGAAATTTATGGTAGAGGGGTAGAGCACTTCTGAACCAACGATTGGATTTTATGGGCAAACCTATTTTATATTTGTGAACCATGCAGAACCGGTCTGATGTTGTAAATCCAAGGCAAAAATATATATTTGAATGTATCTGAAGAATGGGTTACTTGCTTGAATAAGACTCTTTCACATCATGAAGGTGTTTTATGTGTTAGGTGATATGGGCAAGCCCAATATCATACTAAAAATTTGATTCTCAAATTTGTTTGTTTCAAAATTTAGGATGTGTCTGTGTGATTAGAAAACTCACAATTCAAAGGGAAGTGGTTTTTGTTTTCCATGAAGTTCATTTTTACATTATTAAGCGAGGCACATTTTAGTAGAAAAGAAAAATAATAAACTTATTTTTTTGTCTTACTGAGAGGATTTTAATTTCTAATGAAAGAAGTAGGAATGCAAGATTCCGCTATCCTATGAAAATAAGAAGGCGGCAAAGTGCAGGATCATCTCGTAGCACGAATAAACCCTAAATCAACTTAAAATTTGCCAAAGGTGGGATGAACAAAAGAGAGGTTTAAATGAAATTGTGATCATCTCATCTCAGTCCCTTCGGAGACATCCAATACAACAGCAACGATGCAAAGAAAAATGGGTTCAACCTCGGCATAAACTGAGTTTAGAGCATGCCAATTTATTTTAATTACAGTGGGTGATCCCACCCAATTCATGAATGCATTAGGTTTGTTTTGAGACCTGCACAATCTCTTTGACCGGTCTGGTCCCCCCCACCTCTACTTTATTCTTTCCTTCATTTTCAATTTTCCACGGTAGAGTAATCTTCCAAACTAGATTATTCCAACAATCCAATCAATAATCATCTCAACCCATTCCAGTGTTGACAATGAAGTTGTCAGCAACATTTAAGTGAAGTAGGTTATTCAAATGTCCGGAAATCATGGTGGAATTGAGTCCATATCCTCTAAGGCCTAACCCAAAGAAATCTCGTAGAACTCTACTATGAGGCCCATTTATTATAGTTCAAACCGTTCAAATCAAATGCTTTTAAACTTTATCGGGTATCCTCGAGTTTTATTTGGCAACAAAGTCGGGCCCGTTTGGTAACTTGACTAGTAAAGTCAGAGAAAGTTAAATCATCCTAAACATCACATCAAAAGTACTTTTTCTCAGAACTCCCTCCAACTTTTCCAACAAAAAGTCAAAAAAGTAACCACATTTATTAACTAAAAGACAAAAAAACTCAATTTCCCATATAAAAAATCAACAATATTCCATTCCAAATAACTAAAAAATAAAATACCATCATAACCCACTACATATTTTATTCATACTTTTCATTTCACTTCACTCCACTTGACTTTAATAGTAAAATGCCAAACAGAAGGGAAAAGATTTTTTGTTTCCTTAAAGTTGTAGTAAATCAATGTTTGGCAATTGTAAATTCATGAGGATTTAGATGAATAAAAATCTTCATTTGTTAAGAATTTCAGATCCGACTACCCCCATGAGATTTGGAAGTCCTCACTTGAGCGGATTTTCACACCAAACCATATTTTTCTTAGCTATATGCATCGATACATACCAATATCAACGCGAAATCCTCAACTATACAAATGCCCAATGAGGAATCCTTGTTACAGTGGTAATGGAGAATCATTAGATCTATGAATTTCCTCGCCTGTTACCAAATATGTTCTTAATGTTCTTTTGGTGGAATTCCCAGTATTTAAGGCAACCATAATTCTTAAATGCAAAAAAAAAGTGGAATTCCAAAATGTCAACTCCTCCATGAGCATTTCAGAATTATGGAACCCCAATAAGTTTGGTTTGGATTCCGGCACCCAACAAAGGATGCCGATCTCACTGTTTTGGGCCCATGTACCATATACTTGACGTGGGTCCACATTGTAATTATTACCGTCTGGTCCCAAATTCATAACAATAAAAGTGGGTCTCATGTGCTACAATACATCAAATCCGTAATTCCATTCAAGAATCTATGTAGCAATGAAACATGGAGTTTATGGAATTTAAAAATTATCATGCAAGAATTCATATATGAGAATTACGATGCACGGATACTTCAAAATAAGCAACGTATCAAGTCGTATCGTATCCGATACTTCACTTTTTATGTGTAAAATCCGTGTATTTACTGTGTCTACGACGTGTCCTTATCATATCCATGCCGTATCTGTGTATCATAGTATGAGAATGAAACGGAGAATTCTGAAATGGTAGAATTTAGTAGCATTTTAAAATTCTAGCATTTGGAATTCTCATACATTCTCCATACATGAATTATAGTAAAGAAACAAGTTCTTAAGTCAATATGAACTTCTTCTACCGTTGGATAGACCGTTTGATGAAAAACATGACGTTTTCCATCAACCGTTCAGTCCAACAGTGGAACAAATTTGGATTGTTGTAAAATTTGAGTGCATCCAATATAATTGAAGCGCATTTACCAGAACGACTCATATTACAAAAAATGTTTGCCCTACTGTAGAATTCCACTCCTCTTATTCGGGATTTCGCTAGGTCCATTAGCAGTAATTAATTAAGAGAGAAAAAATTGCACCAAACACGAAATTAAAATTTCTATCAAACTCCTTTTTCAATCAATTTTATGGACTTTATTGATACGATAAGTTCCTCTTTATGCAAAAAAAAAAAAAAAATGTGTTATATAGAATGAGTGTGTATGCAAACGTGACCCGGCACTTTTGTAACAAACTCAATCACCTCACTCACTTACTCAATCCATCCAATTTCCACCTAGTCGACGAACTGGCCCAAATTCCACCGAATCGTATTTCATCCATTTTCGACCCCATCCAAACACGTCCAACGAAAAGAAATTAAAAGCAAGCTGCTGGGATATTCATCTATACACCTCACTTGAAGCGCACCCCAATCCATCAGATCATTTCCGACAGCAGTCCAGAAAAAGTCGGAATCCCCACCACCTGCTCCCAAACTCCTCCTTCTTTCTCTCTTTCTCTCACTTCGTCTTCTTCGTTTTCTTCTTCTTCTTCCTTGCAATGTGAAAGCCAAAACCCTAGATCTCAAAAACCCCAATCCCGCCACCACTCCATGGGCAACTGCTGCCGCTCCCCGGCAGCGGTCGCGCGCGAGGACGTGAAATCCAACTTCCCGGCCTCCTCCGATCCGAACCGGAAGGACCGAGACGCCATCAAGCACAAGAAATTCACGGTCCTCGCCGGCGACTGCTCCGGCGAGGCGATCGAGGACAAGTACCGCGTCGACCGGGAGCTCGGCCGCGGCGAGTTCGGCGTCACCTACCTCTGTGTCGACCGCGGCTCGCAGGAGCACCTCGCCTGCAAGACGATCCTCAAGCGCAAGCTCCGGACGTCCGTCGACGTCGAGGACGTGCGCCGAGAGGTCGCCATCATGAAGCACCTGCCCAAGGACGCCAGCATCGTCAGCTTCCGGGAGGCCTGCGAGGACGAGAACGCCGTGCATCTTGTAATGGAGCTCTGCGAGGGCGGCGAGCTATTCGACCGGATCGTCGCCCGCGGGCACTACTCGGAGCGGGCAGCCGCGGCGGTCACTCGCACGATCGTGGAGGTGGTCCAGCTCTGTCACAAGCATGGGGTGATTCACAGGGATCTTAAGCCGGAGAACTTTTTGTACGCGAACAAGAAGGAGAATTCGCCCTTAAAGGCGATTGATTTTGGGCTTTCGATTTTCTTCAAGCCAGGTTAGTTGTTTTGATGGTGCATTCTTGTTCTTGTTTTTCTTGGATTGATTTGAATTTGAAATTTTGTTACATGAGCCTGTACTGCCTCATACATTTGCGCCGCATTTAGGAGTTTTATGTGGATCTGTTTAAGAATTTGTTGAATTGAACCATTTTTTAATGACAATATGACAGCTACTCTGCATTTTAAGTAGTATTGGACTGCAACAAGTGAACTGAAATGAGTTCTGATGGGTGTTGCTGTTGTTGCTGCTGCCCTCTGCAGTAGTTTATATTTACCAGCAATGAAGAAAAACTGATAATGAAATTTTCTGCTTTTGAGTTTATTAGACCCAAGGGCGAGTGGTGTGGGTTGATTAGGCTTCTTTATAGTCTCAAATGATTTGCTCTGTTATTGTTCATCATATTCTAGCAAGTTTCGACTGTTTTGATAATGCACTTATTTTTATGCATACAGTGATGTTAATGTACAAGTGGTCTTAACTTTATTTTTGCAAATGGATGGATGTATGTCATGTGCATTGATTGCACACTCGCATACTATGGGAATGCAAACTTTGTGCTAGCCATCAGTAAGAGTGTCAAGAGAGTGACTTCCAATCCAAGGGAATTTGTAAGGTGTCCTGAATCTTTCACATGAAAAGATGAATGCAATATTTGTTTTAAAGAAGCAATGCCAGACCGATCATCTCCAGAAATCAAGATATCATAAACATAGATCAGAAGTATTGTACTGTCCTTAAAGAAACAACGAGTGGTCACAACTCACAATTGCTCTGTTTAAACCCATATTTGAGAATTGTAGACCAAAGTTTTTGAAACCATGCACAAGGAGCGTGTTTGAGCCCATGTAAAGACCGATGAAGTCATAAAATGTTTATCTGTCTGAAAGTTCTGACCTTTCAAAAAAAAAAAGTTTTGATCTTTATAAATGTTTTCTTCCAGTATAAAGTTGATTTTTTTTGGTTAAATACTAGTATAGACAACAGTCATTCTGCTTTTATGTCTAATGTTTAACTTAGCTCTCAATATTGTAGGTGAAAGGTTTTCCGAAATTGTTGGAAGCCCATATTATATGGCTCCAGAAGTGCTCAAACGGAACTATGGACCTGAAATAGATATATGGAGTGCTGGAGTAATTCTCTACATTCTACTATGTGGTGTTCCGCCATTTTGGGCTGGTAAGGTTATTTTTTAATTAAAATTCTCTCTTTGCTTTTCTCGCATGGTTTCATGTTCCCCATTTTTAAGGCATATGTTGTGAAATTTCTAGGCATGTTTTGTTAGACTTAGATCATTGCTCTTCTAGCAATACTGGACTAAACATTATACAGGATGTTGGCATTATATATATAGCTCTATATATTTTTCTGATAAAAGGGCTTTTGTTTCACCTGAGACAAATGTATGGTTTTGAAATGCAGAGTCGGAACAGGGTGTTGCTCAGGCCATTCTTCGTGGTCTTATAGATTTTAAACGTGATCCATGGCCAAGTATTTCAGAGAATGCCAAGAATCTGGTGCGGCAGATGTTGGAGCCTGACCCAAAACTCAGATTAACTGCAAAGCAAGTGATTGGTATTGCTGTTCTCTTTCTACTTCTCTTTTACTTCTATGACATTTTTTCTACTTCATTTATATATTCAGAATTTGAAAAAATGAGTTATTTTTTCTCTTCCAATTTACTTGACATAAACATGTCATAGATGTCCTACTATTATCTCCTGAAGTTTCAAAATACAATTCATAACTTTAATAACTTCATAGTTTACACAATTCCACATATCTTCTCAATTCTCATTATTCTTTTAGTAGAGGACCAAAATACTCTCTTCTTTTCTTTCAAACATTTTTCATGTACTTAAAATTTTCTCAACGGTTTGGTTAACCAAATGAGTTGTCCACCTCATCTACAACTTTACTAATATTGTTTTTGCTTCTCTTTTAGATATTTCGTGAATTATCCCTTGATCTGGTAATGCTTCTTTTTCTAGTTCCCTTCCATACTCAGTGTATAATAGTTCTATAAAATGCATTTTCAGTTTACCCTTTGTCTCATCTTCTTTCACGATGACCCATTCATTTTCATTCTGAATGCATCTTAGTATCTTACCTTGTCAAGTAATCCAATTTTCATTTCATTTGGCAAGCTTATAGTATCTTTCTGACCTTCTAAGTTGAGAACTCTTACAAACAAATTCCCACAGTGTTTGTACCTTGCCATACTCATGGCCTTTTTAACTTCTCTTTCAGTAACTTATCTTTTCATTCTGTCACTCCAAAACAAATATATATATTTTTTTCAGTGGCCTTTTGAACCTTTTCATTCCAGCACCAGGTGTCCTTATGTTCCCAGTGCAGTTCCTTTCAGATTCTCCAGTCATATTTTTGAGCTAGCTGTTTAATGCTACCTACCATTTGAACCCACTTTCCCTTAAAACTTATATATGCCCTAGTTTCTGTCTCTTTCATATGATAATATTTCTTTGAGTATTAATTGCCTTATTCTTCGATAATTCTCTGCTTCCTTAGCAGGCAAATCATTAACTTTTGTAGTGCTACTAGGTCTCTTGTGGAGTGACTTCTGTAGTCTTTTTAGATGGATCATACTCTACTTCTTAGCAAACCGTCAGTACTCAATACCCCATTTGATCCGGGCGTTCTACAATGTTTTCTTCTTCTTCCGTAGATTTTTTTTTCTATTTCACTTTTTGAACAATAATGATGGCTTCTTTAGAAGAAAAGATAACACAACAAACAAAAATTGAGTCCTACAAATGAAAATGAGAAAAAGAAGGCAGGTATAGAAGGCTTATCTTCTACCACCAACACAAGCTACAAAGAAGAGCCTACAAATGATTGAGGCCTATTTACACCCGATTTGGTCAAAAAGTCAGCACTGCATTGGCCTCCCTATAAGGTGCACGAAGTCCACATCAAGGGATCATGGAACATCTTGATTTGATTAAAAATAAATTTCATCACCATGGCAAGCTGTCGTTTGATTACAATTACTTTATATATCATTGGCTGAGTCTCTTGCCACAGTAAGCTTCCTTGAAAAATGGGATGAGGAAATTCTTGATACTTCTCTAATGGCTTGTGGCCTAGACTTCCAAGACTTCCACTACGCTAGATTCCATCTCTCCAACCTGCCCCCCAAAAAAATCAAAGTAGGACCTTGATTATCACGAAGGACACATCCTATACCTGCCCTGACGTAACTCTAGTGGAGCTGTTAGCATTCAATTTGAGGCATTTACGTGGCAGAGGCATCCAAAGAATGACTACCAGCCGCCCCTTTAAGATCCTTGCCTATTTGTCACAGCAGAATGGAGTCTTTGTTGTCGCCACTTATTACTATGACTGGGTTTGTGTCAGTCAATAGTTTCTAGGGAACATTATGTAATCATGATTTGTTTTTGAAGTGCAACCGTATAATGCTTCATATAATTAGTTGTATGTGATCTTTTACTGTATGATACCAGTCATTTTGGTTTCATTTTAACATATCTCACCCCCTCTGTAATTTTACTAATCTTCTACCCATGGAAGTCCTCACCTTTTTCTGATGTTTGCCTGCACTCTCAGAGCATCCTTGGCTCCAAAATGCTAAGAAAGCTTCAAATGTTCCCCTTGGAGATGTTGTCAAGTCAAGACTCAAGCAGTTTTCAATGCTTAATAGGTTCAAAAGGAGAGCTCTTAAGGTTTGTCGACCAGTGCTGAGTTCATCTCTCTCTCGCTCTTATTTTGGATTTTGTGATAGGTACGTTGTTGCTAACAATATTGGTAGTAGGTTATTGCTGATCATTTATCCATGGAAGAAGTAGAAGATATCAAAGAAATGTTCAGAATGATGGACACAGATAATGATGGTGCTATCTCCTTTGATGAACTGAAAGCTGGAATTCAGAAGTTCGGTTCCCAACTTGCAGAAGCTGAAGTACAAATGCTTGTAGAAGCGGTATGTATGTTCCGAGCTTTGAGTTATGGCATGATCCAGTTTACTATCGTGCCTAAGAATATCTACCATCATTGCCTTTTGCTCCTGACAACATGCAAGTTCACTCGTGTGCACACCGACCCACATGTGCCCACATATGTACACCCACATACATGTCGAGGTTTTGCCTCCTCGAAGAGGCATCCAAGTCAATGGAACATGTTGGGAGCATGTTTGGAATGTGGTGCAGCAGAACTGATGAAAGTTGCTGTTGAAGGCTTGCATCTGATAGGATAAAAGTAAAACAGCTCGATCAGCCTTTTACTTTATCCCGTCTGAGTACTGAAAAGCAGAATTCTAATCATTCAGCTTACATTGTGTAGCATTATCTTAGTACCAAACATGCCCTAAAGGTGGTTAGGCTATAACAACTTCAAATGAATAACTATTACATGGGCTATTGCCCTATAGGTGGTTAGGTTATAACAACTAAAAATGAATAACTAATTACATTGGCTGTTGGCACCTTATAACAGATTTACTTCTCTCAGGTTGTAAGGAGATTATACTATGGGTCCATGGGACTTACGTATGCTAACATTAAGCCTAAGACATCCCTAGAAAAGTTGGGGATGGTATTGGGTCGGGTCAGGTTCGGGCTGACTCTAATATGGCCCGACTTAAATATATCCCGACATGACCCATGATGGGTTTATTTTTTTTAATACTAAACCCGAACTGTGACAGCTACAAGTCGGGTTGATACAATTGTGTTTTTTTTTTTTTTTTTTTAATTTCAAAAATAAAAAATATTTTCAATCATGTGGAGGACTGGACTTGAATCCATGACCTGCCACTCCTATGGATTACCTGCGATCAGTTGTTGTGCTACAGTAATGTTGTCTAAAATATTTACAAAATACATGTGAAGTATATAACCAGGGCACGGCAAGTCAAGTGCACTCAAAACCTCAACCCACTGTGAATCCAACTCGCCTCAAAGTCTGGAGGCCCCAACCAACTCATACCATGACTGACTCACTACTGAACCCCCTAATAGGAGCGGGTCGGGTCAGGGCGCCTGTTTAACCCGACCTATTGCCTTCCCTACTAAAATTTGTTGGTCGGTTCATAATAGTATGGCTGCAAATATGTTTATGGTAGTCTCTTTACAAAAAATATGCCAATGCTAATGTGATGCCATTGTCATGAAACATCATTGTAAATTTTATGGAAGATGAAAATTTCCAACTGGTGAAACAACTTGAGATATGCACCTCTGGTGAATGCCCTTCCTCATCAGTTATTCCAATCTTTCCTAATCTTCACTGCTTCCCTACTGTGACATTGCAGCCACTGCCCTCCTTGACCACAATCTCCTGACTCCTTTTTCACTTTTTGGTCACCCGTCTCTTTCCCCACCAAGTATGAGTTGAATCTATTCATCCACAATCTGATAATGTCAAGGGGTTGGGTCAAACCAGTATCCCACCCAGACCCACATTTATTAGGAGTGGGTTTGGTAGTGGTTTTGTTGGGTTAGGGCTGGTAGGGGTTTACAATTTTTTACTTGAGTCGGGTTCCAGGGCCTAGTTTACGACCAGTTTACGTATTTGCTAATAGAATATATAGTGTTTTACAAATAGGCTCCTATATTTTAAGAAAACTTCAAACACTCCCCTGCACTTAATGTTTTTGCGTAAGCATCCCTCCGTTAATGGTCAACCTCAACAAACAGTAACGCCGTTTCTTGCTCTCCCATTTCTTTTGTATATTACCATTTTACCCTCTGTATTTATTTAAAAACTGAATGACACATTTAACCCTAGTAGCTTAAGAATTACTTTCTATTCTTTATTGTAAGACTCACGCCTCCTCTTCCCATGGTGAAAAGGGACCCGGACATCTGTGATTTGGCCCACAATTGTATGTTTCACGTTTGCAACTATTAGACTTGGCAGTATTTCACGCAAGCTAAATTGATTATCTTGGTTTTCTAATCATTCATATTTCTTGCATTAGGTAGAATTAGAGATCATAGTTTCTTACTCAGTCATGGTGATGGCCCATTAAACATGTTGATAATCTAATCATTCTGCTTAGATTGCTATTTATAATTAGCCAGCATTGTTCTAGCTGAGCAATCTAATTATGGGTCACATATGTGTGTTTTGATTCAATGGTAGACCTTGATGAGGGGTGGGTCAATTCAGATGCCCATCACCTTTGTGTAAATATTTCTTACACTTGCGTTTCTACATTTGCACAACAGCTTTTATGCTCCACAATATGGATAACTAGAAATTATACAAAATGGAGATTTTTTCATAAAGTGAGCAATAAGAGTTTATATATATCCCACCGGATTTTGATACATCCGAATGGATTGAACTATTGGAACGAGCGTAAATTTTATTATTTTATATAAAGCCATTAGACTTGTGGACCATGGATGAATGGATTAGAGGTATTAGATTAACTTCATATTTATATCTAGTTTGGCCCCATTTGGATCTTTCGATACCTCTCCTGTTCACGCTTTGTGGGTCCCAAAAGATGGCTTGTATCGTGTTGCACAGGAGTAGTACTCATACACACTACAGACCCACATGCAAGACTTTCACAAAAAGAAAAAAAAAAGAATAAATAAAAGCAAAACAAAAAAATATGTGTTGTTATAAAAGAGCATCTGCTAAGTAACTTTTCAAAACAGTTGATGTCATCATATTTTATGGCAGTCATAAAGAAGAAACACAGTCTTATCCACTAAAAACCAGCATTAAAGTGTGAAAAAGAAGAAGAAGAATGCAACCATGTGTAATCTAATAAAATAAAAAAAGATATGATGAAGATTTAGGAATACGGCTTATACCTAAAACATACTGACTAGGCATGCCCCACTTATTAACTCCATAGAAAAGCATCCTTTAAACACCTTTCCAAAATAAAATTATGGCACTTAAAAAGAAGAAATGCAAATTTATGATTTTGTGGGGTCCACTGGAGTTGTCCTATGATCAAACAAAATGCATAGTCTTAAATTACCTCTCACCCTAGTTAATTACAAACCTATGGACTTTTATTTATTGTCGATTCTAAAGCCTTATAATTCATACTAAATCGTACATGAGCTGTTTTTTTTTTTTTTCCCTCTTTTTCTTTGTTGTATATATGCATTAAAAATAAAAAAATGAGATTAGCTATATGATATATTATGAATGATTAAATAATAAGGTGAAATGCACTGTTTATAAAAAAAAAAAACTCAAACATAAGTTCCTAACTTTGCCGAAACAGAAAAGGACTTTATATCAAAAATGCAAAAGGGCATTTTATATAAGTATATAACAAAAAAAAAAAAATCTGATGAGAGATTGACATCTGGTGTTACTTTGAGAATTCTAGCAACAAAGCCCCTAATGTTTGTTGATTTAAAGACCAAAAATCATTCCACCTGTGAGCAAAATAAATAATAAAAACTATCAACAAATGCATCCTGCTTCTTACCCGTCTTCTGCATATTTTTTTTTTCAGATTTTAGACTCGAATCTGTGGTTTTTGAGGGTGGAGTGATGATGTTCATAGGAAAAAGATGGTTTAGGGGTATCTTTGAATAGAAAAGAAAGAAGCTGGGTGTCATTTCACTTTTTTCAATAAATGCAAAGGGTAAAGTGGTCAAAGAGAAAAAATATGGGATAGAAAGGGATGACAACTTGCTTTTGTTAAGAGGTTGACCGTCAAAGGAGGGATGGTTGTGTAAAAATAAAAATTACAGGGGTGTCTTTGAGGTTTTAAAAAAACACAGGGCCCTTTTTGTAAAAATCTCTAGAATATAATACAAAATTATCTCTTAGCATAGTTGGTATTGGACACCTTAAAAAGTAAGGGTAGTTAGTTTTTAGTTTCATTTCCTTGGTGAAGGACATATATATATATATATTTCTTATCTTAATATCTTAAAATAAAAAATTAAACATAAACTGTTCCTAACAGAGAAGCATCCCTCCCCCTCCCTTTTTGTCCCTTTTCTTTCTAAGTCCTTGTTGGCATTATTGAATTTAATTTATAGTAATTCATGGAGGGCTGTTTGTTCACATGGAATTGAATTCCTAGGAATTCATGGTCAAATGGGTTCCAAGAAAGGATAATTAAAGAGGTGAAGGATATAAGGTGGACACGTAGATTGGGCCCTGTCTTTCCTAGGATATGATATTTTCTTCTATATACTTGTTTGTTTGCATGGAATTGAATTCCTAGGAAAAATGAGTTCCAACAAATGATTATTAAAGAGGTGAAGGGTGAAATTGAAGGATATAACAAATGATTATTAAAGAGGTGAAGGGTGAAACTGAAGGATATAAGATGGAGATGTAGATTAGGCACCGACTTTCCAAGGATTTGATAGTTTCCTCTATCCCCTATTTGTTTGCATGGAGTTGAATTCCTATGAATTATTAGTGGTCCGTTTGTTCGCCTGGAATTGAATACCTAAGCATTCATGGTAAAATGGGTTCTAATAAAGCATTATTAAAGAGGTGAAGGATATAAGGTGGAGACGTAGATTAGGCCTCGACTTTCCTAGGATTTTGATTTACCAAGGTGATGGCTAGGTCCTCATTAAAGGGGAGACTTATTAGGGTGATTTTTTATTTGACCCATCTACAGTAGGGATATCCCCATCTATGATAGGGCTGCCCCCTAAATAGCTCCAATTACCTTATGTATGATGGGCCATTAGCATACTTATTAGATCATTGGTGAATATGAAATTTAAAATTTTATCATTTTCTATATGGTGATTGGTACAGAGCCTCTTCAATTCCCCTTGTAATTGTTATAAACGAAAATGGGTCTCAAATAATTTTTTTCCCAAAAAAAGGGATCCATTGTGGTCTTAAATTTATATACTGATTGGGTACCACATTCAAAACATTGTCAAACATAATTCTGTTAATTTTTCTCTTTTGAAGATTTTTGAGGGAATGTTGCCAACTGAGTTCCATTCTCAGCACTACCTATTCTTAGAATAGAAATCTACTTAGCACAGGAATGATGCCAAATGTGCCCTTTATATCCATCCGGTCTCTTCTCTTGAGATTTTCTTTGCCATGGAGAATCCAAGGCCCATTTGGTCTACTTGAGTTACCTAACCGTTTCTTCCTCTTCACCCTTTTAAGTAAATAATACCTTATTTCTTCTGGATTGGCTGCATCCCTTGTTGAGGTTTAAGTTAGAAATTTGCAATCTTCCGGCTGGCTGCCCAAATATGATCTGGACTGGTGCACATTCACACCTTGCTGACTTGGGTGTAACTCCAAGTCTACCCATTGAACTGGGGTAAGAGGAACATCTACATGGGTGATAAGAGTCGGTACACTCTTGAGTCAATACATTTCTATGGGAACTGTTATCCTAGGTGGGGTAAAACTCAATTGCTGATCTCTTTAGTCACTTTCTCATGGAGACGAGATTACCATAGTGTCTGTAGCTGGGTTTGGTGGTAAAGAGATGTCAATGGACAACCCTAATTCTTCAAGAAGGCCCTGCAACACCGGCCTGAATGAGTGCCACTATGTACCTTATTTGGTAGATAAATTTAATGGGCAATGGCCATTCTTGTGTTAAACCAGAACAACCTATACTCAATGACAGAATGAAGATGTGAATGATCTGTACATTTAAAATATTACCCTCTGCTTCTCACTTGGCTAGTCTTAATCAGTGGTCACGGTTCTGAATTAAGCTAGGTTTCTGAATTTATTTGGACTGCGGATTTGTGCATGGTTCAGTTTTAAATAATTCTGTCGGCAATTGACTTGAAGTCCTTAGGATCTAACCTTTTCCTGACAGATTCTGACAAATTGAAGTTGTTTGAAACAGGTGGAAACCAATGGTAAAGGAACATTGGACTCTGGAGAATTTATTGCAGTTTCCCTTCATTTACAGAGGATGGCCAATGATGAGCATCTACGCAAAGCGTTCTCATACTTCGATAAAGATGGCAATGGATATATTGAACCAGAGGAATTGAGGGAAGCCTTGGTGGAAGATGGTGCTGCTGATGTTGTAGATGTTGCAAATGACATCTTTCAAGAAGTAGACACTGACAAGGTAAACTGAACTATATTTTTTTTATCTAATATTCACCTGTTAATTTGAACTAATTATCTTGATGTTAACAAATGCAGGATGGAAGAATCAGCTATGATGAATTTGTGGCAATGATGAAAACAGGAACAGACTGGAGAAAGGCTTCTCGACATTACTCGAGAGGGAGATTTAACAGTCTCAGCATGAGATTGATGAAGGATGGGTCCCTAAACAAGGGCAGTGACTCATAGTGTTGTGAAGAAAGGATTTCTTCATGCACAGTCCCTCTGGAGCATCCATCTGTCTCTATTTTTCTGATTATTTGGGACTGGTGTTTGATTAGGTTGGCGTGGCTTCCTATTATTGGCTTTGAAGGACTTTGAAGGTGACAATACGCACACCACTTATTCCACGCCTCCGAAATACACATTGTATTTGTCTGTTTACCACAACATGAGTTTGCCTCTGATGCAAACAACTTCATGAACTTATACTGTGGAATGCTTGTAATCACTAGTTAGGTTCAGTTTCTGCCTATGAACTTGGCTCTGTATGAGATTTCATGGCTGAATTTAGTCCGCGCTGGCAAGATTTTCGTCCTCGGTTGAAGATTTCAGTGGGTGACTTAGTGCTACTTGGCTGTTATGATCTATAGATGCCTGAAAAGATTTCTGTTATGGGATGGTGATGTTTTGATAAACATTTTCTGGAAGTGGTTTCTTAGTTTGGTTTACAGTGTTGTATTCACACAGTTATTTCCCCATGTTTGCTCTTCTCAGTTTAGTCTGCAATTGTCTTCCCAGTTCGGGCTCCAATACACCCACATTTCTAAACACGATGCCGAAACAAGACAGAAGCAGCTGTTGATTCTGTTGTTTGTAGGTAAGACTGGATGTAGCCTATCCGTTCACTTGTGGCGAAGTTCTGGCCTAGGTTGAAAAACTGGGGCCTGATTAATTACCAATGGGTATGGCTTGACTATCATTTTGGCACCCCGAGAATTGGGTGGGGTGTGTGTTCCTACGTGGTGGTGGTGATGATGATGAGGGTGTTCTAGCTGGCATGCCCTCTTAGACGATAGAAGAGATGAGATGATGTAATCCACAAATTTTGTGTATATTTAATCCTCCATAAGAAGAGGATTTTATGATTCCATCCATGACTATGGTTGGAATTTCCACAAAGAAAAATTTAATTTGAGGGACTGGTCTAGAAATATCTAGAGTGCGTAATGGTCCTATCACATATACCACCTTGTCTCCTGGCATTTGCAAATACTATGTTTATTCATAAGTATTTTAGAATTTCATTTGAGAATTTTGGAATTTCAGTTTTTTTTTTTTTTTTTGTGGAATTTCTGAATATTCAAGTACAAGACAGTAATTAGGAATTTCATTGTGTTTGGGAATTTTTCCTCGTACAGGAATTTCTTAAATTATAATAAGAAAAGGGCCCATGGGTTAATCCCCTGAAGTGGTTTAGACAGTCCCCTTGGCCAGTTTATCATCCTAACAAAATAATAATAAACATTTTTAGACTTAATTTAGGATTAGGATAGTTAAGACTTCCTTAACCAACCGAGGCCCATGGGGGGTGTACAACTACAAACAATTGAAACCTGAGTTCGATCAGGAATATTTCAAACATCTATATCTTTATACAGAGAGAGGTCTACTATATATAGCAAGGGCGGGCTTTATGCAACTGCAATAAGAAATCAAAAGCCAAAGCAGCAGCAGCAGCAGCATAGGCACCACAATGGAAGGAGGAGGAGGAGGATCGAAGGGGAGTAGTCCCCAGTCGAAAGCCAAGTTCTCCGTCTACCAGAACCCTGCCTTCTCTGCAGCACTCACTGCAATCAGCCAACGGCCCACCAAATCCACCTTCCTCTACGTCTTCTCTGTCTCTGCCGCTTCCCTCGCAACTCTCCTCTCCATCTTCTACGGGTCCGTTCTTCATCACCTACCTATCTCCCTCCAAAAACCTAGGGTTTCACCATTTTCATGTCTTAAATAACAACAATAATATTGTAGTAATTAGTAGTGACTGAAGACCTAGGGTTGGATGCTGGATCTCATGGCGAAATTTAGTTTTCTGCAAAATTATCCATATCCATTGTTTCTTGCATATGTCTTAGGGGATTTCTCTTGTTCTACTAAACAGGATTGTAGGTGCATGCCTGGTTTTGCTTTCTCTGGAATCAAATGTTTTACTGCTTGTTTTTACAAGTTTTAGTGAAGATAGATATAACCTGTTTCACATTCTTCTTTTTATTTTACAACAAACAATCTGAGATTTCTTTTTCTTGGAGTGTCTTTGTTCCACAGGCTTTGGTCTTGATGGTCTTCTTAGTTGTCCTAAAAAAAGGAAATAATGTGGCTGGTGTGATTTAAACTACTTAACTTATGCAATAAGAAAAAAAGCATTCTCTGGTTTGTTGGTCTCCTGGATATGCTATTCTGTTAAAAATGGATGATCTTTCAAACTCAATTTGAGAACTCAGTTTCATGAAATTTCAGTTTCTACTTGAGATTTCCAACTACGCTAACAACCCATTTGAGAAAAAAGTTTGCTTAGTGTCTGGTTTTATTGTAGCTTCAACTACTAACTTGAGAGTCTTGGCAATCAGGGAAGATGGAATCATCGATGATTTAAGAGCCATGCAAATTTCAAAAACCACAGCCCGTGAGCTACTCAGACTTTCTATTCTCTCTCTCTCTCTATATATATATATATATGTATGTTTATTTATTTATTTATCTACATCTATCTAACTTATTACTGTGAAAGTTTCAGGTTTTCTAGCTAAGACTTTGCTGACAGCGGTTAGTGTCGTGTTCTTGGGGACTCTGATTGCTCTCGTTCGAGTATTGTTGTTGCATGGAGCAAGAAAAGGGGCTGGTGTATCCAAGCCACTTGCAACTAAAAGAGAGGAGCAAAATCTAACTACGCGTCAACTTGAGCTTTTAGGATTGAAGCCAAAATCAGACTCTGAACCGACAAAAAAGCCTCCCAAGTCTATGTCCCATTCCCATACCCCATTATCTCCTTCGGATGTGCTTGTTCCACTGCATCATTCAGCATCTAGTTCCCACCGCTCACCAGCATCTAGTTCCCACCGCTCACCGCAAATTGGATCCGACAAACGCAATTCCAGCACTGGGATGAGGGTGGCACCTTACGCACAATCTGTATCCCCTGGCTCTCCGTCGCTCTTCCTCCTCTCACCATCCTCACATGTGCCGTCGTCTGATCGGAAAACGTCTTCTCCATGGTCGAAGCAGCGACCTATAACTGCAAAAAAAATCGAGACAGAGGAAATGCTTGAACAGTTCTTGGCGGATGTAGATGAGAAGATCATGGAGTCGGTGGTGAAAGCAGCAAGCCCTACCCAAAGTCATATGACTCCTCCGCCCACGCTTCATGGTTTGAGAACAGCCAGTCCTAGTACAATTGCCAGTTCTACAACTACTTCTGGAACTGCAAGAAGTACACCTCTCATGCCTGTGAGGATGTCCCCTGGTTCCCAAAAGTACATTGCACCACCTAAGAAGGGAGAGGGCGACCTACCTCTACCGATGTCAATGGAACATTTGATTGAAGTATTTGAGAATTTGGGCATCTACCCTGATATTGAGCAGTGGCGAGACCGTCTCAGACAATGGTTTTCTTCTGTTCTGCTAAATCCACTTGTTGAGAAGATTGAAACTAGTCATATTCAGGTTTGATATCTATTTAGGAGTACTGTTCGTGTTTCTTATATAATGTTCAAAGCAGCTTCCAATTTTCCCTGCGTGATATTTTCAGGTTATGCAAGCAGCTGCAAAAATTGGTATTTCTATAAATATCAGTAAAGTTGGAAGTAATTCACTGAAAACTGGAGCATCTGCCAGTCTCTCACCTGTTGATGGAGCAAAAGAATGGAATCCGTCATTCATGTTGGACGAAGATGGGCTTCTATATCAGCTGCGAGCAGCTCTTGTTCAAGCTCGTGATGGTAGTGCACACATGTTATTCTTATTGATTTATTTTCTCTCTTTCGACCTGTGTTTCTTAAATATCTGTCTCGCCCTAACTGGGTGAACCAGCTTTTGACTATTTCTTGACAATGGCTTGAAATGAAGTTCGAAAGTCATCTTCTTTTCCTTTATGTTGAGGTTACATTTTGCATTACTCATGCTCCCAAATCAGCCATTGATGGACAAATTTATTGTTTCCAAGTTTTGGCTAATTCCACTTTTTCTTAAATTGCGCTTCTCTTTTGGTGGGATAGGGCAGGGGCATAATCCAATTGCTAACAATTGTTTAAATAAATATTAGTCTGATTATGTGAGTCCGATATTTTATTTTCATGGTGACATTCTTGGTTGGCTGTTTACCCTTATCATGTTTTGTGGTTCTTCCCTCTTGCAGCACAGTCGTCATCATCTGGTCTCCAACATCAGCAAAATCCTTGGATCCCTGTTATTCAGGAATGCATAGATGCCATCACTGAACACCAGAGGCTTCAAGCACTGATGAAAGGAGATTGGGTTAAAGGTCTGCTACCTCAAAGCAGTGTTCGGGCAGATTACACTGTCCAAAGGGTTCGAGGTAACCTTTTTCTTTCCTTTTCTTTCTTTGGTGTAAGGGTCTCTATAAAGCAGATAAAAGTATAAACATACAAGATTAGAAAAAAAAAATCATGGTGGTTTCTAAGATAAAAGAAATGAATTTGGGGCATGGAAGCATTCAATATAACCGCCAGCTATCCGTTTTTGCAGAGCTTGCAGAAGGGACCTGCTTGAAGAATTATGAGTACCTGGGGAATGGGGAGGTTTATGACAAAGTGAATAAAAAGTGGACTCTTGAGCTTCCCACTGATTCTCACCTGTTGCTCTATCTATTCTGCGCTTTCTTGGAGCACCCCAAATGGATGTTGCATGTGGATCCTTCATCTTATGCCACTGCTCAGTCTGGAAAGAATCCTTTATTTTTGGGATTTCTTCCTCCAAAAGAAAGGTTTTCTGAGCAGTATCTGGCTGTTGTATCTAGTGTTCCATCTGTTATTCATCCAGGAGCAAGTGTGCTTGTTGTTGGAAAGCAAAGTCCCCCAATTTTTGCCTTGTACTGGGATAAGAAGTTACAGTTTTCTCTTCAGGTATGCATTGTTTGATTTGGATGGTTGACTTTTCTCTCACCTGAATTGTCCTGAGAATTCTTTGCTTATTACTTGCATAGCCATTTATCTTTAAAGATGTTGTGATGATTTTTGCAACTGACTTCAGCATTTTAGTATTTGAGTTGGTTCAAGCTGTATATAATGGTCCATACTGCAAACCAAGCCTTCATAAATCATCATCCTCGTCGAGCCTTATCCATGTTTTATTTTACCCAACAATTTAACATGTCACTTCTTCCTACTTTATTCTGTCTTTATTGTACTTCTACACTAGTTCCTTGTACCTGCAACACTTTAATTCTTCACGTAAGGGTGGGTTGTCATATGTATATTGATGATTAAACCATTTCTAACAACATTTCTTGATTTTTTTTGGAGCTACTTATTGATTTTTTCCAATGGGAATCCCAATTTTATCCTTGTTACTCGGTACATGAATAAGATTAAAGAAGCATTTTGTTGTCGGGATCTCACAGAGCCATCCTCTCACATCCTCCCTCCAATACCTGTTTTTCAACCCATTGAGCACATATATTTCTGTCTTGTTTTCTGGTCGATTCTATGGTTTCGTTGCTTTATGAAATTGTTAGGTTCATAAGATTTTGTAATATTGCTGGTGTTCTGGTACATATGAAGATTTTCTTGATGGTTTCATGGCCAATGGCTGTAGGGAAAAGAAAGAAAAGGAACCATAGATGATGGTTTTATTGGCATTACTGTAGAAAGGACGGCTTCACCTATCTTTTCTACATTCTTTTCCAATTGAATGCTCATGGAATACATAGTAATTTATGTAAACATTAAATTTCATAACATTATATATTTTTGTGCTTATATTTACACACATAATTATATATTAATTGCAGAGCTGAGCCTTTTGGTCTTTGTAAAGACTTAGCAGTATTCGATTCAATTTGACCTCGCATACTTTCAAATCAAGTTATTCTGGTTCTTGAACTTTGTTTTCAAACATACTGCTTTTGAAATCTGCACGCACTCGACTCTTCCTCTCGTTCTATAAAACATTTTATTTTTTTCCCAGTGTGTGCAATTTTCCTTCTAGTTACAGTACTCTGGGCTCAAGCTCATACCATGGTACCTGTTAAGTATGATTTTTTGTTGGAAATTTCTGTCAGTTACATAACTTTAGGATGAGAGAACGCTTTGGAATATTGGATGATCCAGTCGATCACTCCTTGCTTTATTTATAAAGACTATTAGCCTTAATCAAGGCAATTACAATCTATGTATTAGGAAAGAATATAAAGAATATAAGTTACAATCTTTTATACATGGAAAGAGAATATAAACAGATTGGTGGTCAGTCAACTAATCCCACGTGATGGATGAGTATGGGCCTATTGTACATGGGCCTTGGGTCAGATGGTGCTAACAATTTCAACTCATTTGAGAGGTGAAAACATCAATGAGCTAAACCATTTTATCAGATCCTTTAGTTAGTAATGCTTGGAATATTAATGTTGTTACATCATCTCTATTCGAGGTCACTTCTTTGGAATTTGTTTTATTGCAGATACATACATAAATATCCTTTGGATGGGTTCTGTAGTTTCTATTTTTGTTGCTTCGCTTTGACAAGGAAATTGGTGACTCTTACAGGGAAGAACAGCACTCTGGGATACTGTTTTACTCTTCTGCTACAGAATCAAACAGGAATATGGAGGAATAGTGAGGGGCATTTATCTTGGCTCTGCAGCTTTAAATATTCTTCCTGTTTTTGACTCTGAAATTGAAGACTGATGGACTTGTAAGGCAGCCGCTGGCTCTGTTTTTTGCATTAACAGTTGATTCTCTCTCTATTGAAAGGTGTTAGAGTAGGATTTGTGGTCTAACGCATTGAGTTTTGACAGACATTTTAATGGAATGATATGGGGCAATGATCATGCAGCATCTGGAAGGATTTGTTTACTTGATATTTACTGTCAGCGAATGTTGGCACTAATCATTATTGTTGTCTGTGTTCCTGTTATTATTCATTTGTATTACTTTTGTTATTTGAAAAATCATTTTTAACAACATTAAAAATGTCATTTTTAACATATTATACGATCGCATCGGCCCTTCCTTACTCACCAATATGACCATGATGCATTATGATAAATTTGATTCAAATATTCAATACATGATATTTCTACAGTTTTTTGTTTTTTGTTTTTTTTTTTCCTTTTTTTTTTTATGAATTTTTGGTTGTTTTCTGTTTTTAATTAGAAAATTCTGAGAATCTGGAAGAAATTGAGTAGATTAGGGTTTTTGTTTACTGAGAAATAACAACTTTACACTTCCTCTCACACAAGCCAAGTCTTCCCCCATTTCCCAACAAGTTGTCTTTTAGACTATTTTAACCCTTCTCAAGTTGCTAATGTAAGCATCGAAGCCCACCAAGTGTTGGGACTCAGGCTAGGCTTCCGAGCCCGACGAACCCAGTGAGTGAAAACGGGGGGAGGCTACCACCCTTGGCGATTTAGTCAGGTGCTCTAAGAGGCCTTGGATACCCCGGGTTAGCAAAAAAAAAAAGTTGCTAATGTAACTGCATGATTTGACTCATCGCTGCGTATAACGCCAAAATGCAACTAAGCCAACTGATGTTGGCTTGGCCTGAACCAAGTGGACCAAGTCTCATGGGCTAGACCAAGGTTCATTGGGCCCAAGCCCCATCCTACGGCTGGCATAATAGGCGCAGGCCAGGTGCGTGCAAAGTCAACCGGACCAATAAAGCAATAAATCATTTGTCCTTGATATCTCTCTTAGGATAATTAGCTCCTTAGTATCTCCCCTTCAATTTATTTATCCTATTTTGTTACAGTTTAGGTTCAATTGAGGTTTGATTATAAGGAAAGGAAATCTAAGTGCAATAAGGAATTACTTTTTTTGGATTCTAAAGAGGCCTATTTGAGGACCTCTCTTGTATCTTGAAAAATCACTTCAATAAAATTTCAGATTTTCTTTTTTTTTTGAGTGGAATCCTATCGGAGGGTTCCCAATCCTTTGGGCTGGACTAATTCCTTCTAGTCCACATGGAAGCTGGGTAAACTCTCCTGTATCTGCGGATTTTGAATGGAACCCTTAAGTGATTGTGTTGGCTTGAAGGTGCCAGGCAGATCCTTTCACCAATACGGCTGCATCACCAACCCTATGGTTAATGGTGATGATAACTTCTTTGCTACCATATATCAGTATAGGACCAAGTCCTGACCATTCATTGGGTTGAGTTCCCAATCTCATAGTTGCTTGAAATTGTGCCACTTAATCTTTGGTATTGTCAGTTTCACTTATAGTTCACTTCCTAGCAAAAAAAAAGACCCGGGCTTAAAAATATTACTAAAATACTGCCAAGTGTCAAATAATAAAAAATTTAGATTGTTGACACATGGCAGGACTTTCCATCAATGGGCATTAAATGTTTAAAAAAATGTGAGAAGAGGGTATTAAATGTTTAAGGAAAGTACTGCCAAGTGTCTAATAATAAAAATTTTAGATTGTTGACACATGGCAGAACTCTCCATCCATGGATTTTGTCACTTCGAAATGATTTTTATTCCACCAGCTGAATTTAAATGTTTGATGGAGTCCCATGGAATCTTATTGCATATCAAGTTCAGAGGTAAATGTGTCCATGTTTAAGCTGTCTAGGCGTCTAAACGAAAAAAAACATGCAACTATCAGCACTGATGAATTGGCAACTGTGGCATCACTAGTAAGCATATCAGGGTCCATGACACCACATCAATGAAGTCCCTTGGCATCCCCCATGTCAAGATGAAACCACTAAAGCATGCATATATCTCGGCTTGATTGGAATCAATCCCAAACCTATGTGGATAGGATTTCCAAATGTCATATTGGAGTCTAATTTATGCCCATGTTGTTCCTAAGTACATGCAACGTAGCCCCACTGTTCTGTCCTGATTCAAAACCCATGGTTGGTTGTGGTCCTTATGGAGATTATAAAGGTACTCATAAATCAAGACTCCCAACTCTCTGATGTCATTGGATTCACTGCCTGCATTCCACAGGGACAACAAAATCGCCCATAAAAAGTTCTAAACTTGAACCCAATGTCATGACACTCGAAGCTGAGAAAGATTTTCTATCTAAAGTTCTCTGGAAAGTAAAAAATTAATTTTAAGAAAAGGGAGATCTTGGAATTTGTATTAGCAAAGTAGTGAGATCAAAATCTAACTAGAGGAGGATCATTGTGGTCAGATATGGACCTCGAATTTACAGGTGTGGAACCTGAAGTTGAAATAATTCATGTGTAGAACAACATGTAAAATGGGAAGGTCTTTTCTGATCATCTAAATGGCGCCGCTGGATAACAATGCCTTCACAGGGTCATGTGATGGCTTGTGTATATACAACGCCCTTGCAATGCATGTTCAGGTAGATTGAAAACCTGCAAGAATAATACCTGTAATACAACAATAGATTAACCCACCAAAATCTTGCAAGTATCCAAAAACTACATTTCAATAGGCAACTGGCTAAATCTTCTAGACTACCTTGTTTTTGAAAAGAAGAAACAGAATTTGTTTTATTTACTGTAGATTTTTTTTTTTTTTGGTAACCCAACTAAGGGGGCTGGGGCCCAAAAGAGAGCATGAACACGAGAAGACGCACAAGCACGAAGAAGGTCCACTCAAGTGGAAAGATGTGGTAGACTTAAGGTAGTTAGAACCTTGCGAAGGCAGGTGAAAACTACCCTACTTACCAGTGAGATAAGTGGTCATTCTCAACTGTAGAATTTGTTGTAGAACTGTATTGACCTACTGCAATCTCTGCATTCGTATGTTTTTTTTTTTTTTTTTTTTCTAGTTCATTGTGGGGTTGCCGCAACACAAATTGGTGTTTCCAAGCATACTGCTCAAATGTCAAAATTCCCTGGCCTATTCTTAAATGAGCAGAAGTTTGATGAAGAAGACATTTTCATGTATTAATCCAACCATGTATTATACCAAAAAAAAAAAAAAAACGTCCATGTAATTTGAGATTGGATCTTGATCCACTTTGGTCCGGTTTTTGAATTTTGAATCCAATGAAGGGTATGAAAATCTTCTTTACCTTTTTATTGTTTTTTCACGTAGTCTGTCAATGTTCGATTCTCAACCAATGCTTGTAGAGATCTTTCTCACCACATATTTCCAGGGCCTGTTTGTTTCATACAATTGAATTACTATGTATTTCTATAAGAAGTTAAAAATGAAAAATCAAAGGTGAATATCCAAAAAAATGACCAACAAATAATGTCTCCTTTAATAAAAATTAAATAGGGGAAGGTGAGAAATAAGTAGCCATCACTATAGTAATTCAAATCCTAGTAAAATCAAGATCTCATTATCATGAATTCCTATGTATTTTATACAAATAAACAGGTCATCAATGAACTCAGGCATACGCTGGCTAATTCTCATCCCCATCATGGGTCCAAGGATTAGAAATTTGGAGCAAAATACTTGGTATTAGATATTTGATGAAGCCCTAAACACGGTTACTTTTTTGTGATTTATTTCAAGATGGTTGACAGTTTCACAATCTCTCACGTTTGAATTGTTTCTAAGTTGAATAAGATATTTTAGGGGAAATGGCCATGAATTTGCCACAATAGTGTCTTCCATCTGACCACGAATTAAAAAGTTGGAATAGGGAGTCAGGTGTTAAACCTTACTTAACCTAGTTGCATTGCATGACATATAGCATGTTGTAAATGGCTTAAGCTAATTTTCCTATATACTAGTGAAGCCCTGCACGTGCAGCATGTTGTGTCATGGCTTAAGCTAATTTTCTTATATACTAGTGAAGCCCTGCATGTGTACCGAATACACAGTTTTATTATGAAAATTTAAAAAAATATTTTTTTTTTTAAATTCAGTAGAAGCTTCAATATATTTAAAAATTAAATTTCAACAGAAAATGAATGATTGTAAATTGCAAGGCCCGTACAATGTCCAAATACAGCTGACACTAATTTTTTCCTATACATTTGAAAATAATAAAACAATGATATAGTGAGAAAAATGAGATCTCAAAAAACAATCGATATGAAATTTATATAACTTTTTTGAGGATATAAATCACATATTTCTAAATATTTTTCATGAATGTGTACAAAGAAAATTAAATTCATGAATGTGTACAAAGAAAATTAAATTTACTTTATTTAACCTGTCAGGTCGACTTATCAGTTTCCTGGTAGACTTGACCTGCTAAAGTTGGAGTCCAGTCAAAAGCATAGTCAAATTGATAACCTACAGTTTTATAAAAAATAAAAATAAAAACTAAGAATCAGATTAGCTTACTGTTCTAACCAATTACTATGAACATTATACATTCACTACAAAATCAGATTCTATTAAGGAAAAAAAAATTAACCATATTCTACCTAAGGACATTAGAATAAAAAAATTGAAATTGTGATTTTAGTGTTAACTTACAAAGAAAAATAACATCTCACACCGACTGTCAAGAATAATGAAGTAATCCGGCTTGTCCTCAAGCGATAGAGATCAACAATGGTGGAACTATGATATGAACTCCGACGGATAAGATTTGCAGAGCACCCGTTGATCAATATTATAGTAAGATAATCAGCAATTGACCAAAATTTTATTTATGTGGGCCTGACCAACATGCCACATGTCACACTCCCTAGGTCAAGACTAAGCATCTGACTTTACCCAAGAGTGAAGGTAGCACCAGTGGTGTAAAAGCATACAATACAGTCAATACTAGAAAGTTTGTTTCTGTAGAAGGGATGGTAATTAGTAACAAAACTGCAGATCTCCTAGCAAGGCTCAAGCCTCCACAGGTTCTATCATTCACCAAGTCTGAGACTCTTCCAGTGCACATTCATCCTATCTATGTTCAGGAAATGCAGAGTAGAACCCAATTGCTGGACCAGCATATCAGGCTCTGCTGTCTCAGAGAATGGACAATGCAAGGCATTGATATATCTTTTGAGATTATCTTTTGTGTATCTTAGGTGCCAAGGCTCTGTTAATTTTTTGTAATCTTTTTGTAGTCTTCTAGTCTGGTTTAATGAAATCTCTCCTTTGTAAGCCAAAGGAAGGAAAAAAAAAAGTGCTTGGCTTATGTGGGAAACTGTAGACACAGTCAGAGAAGTACTATCTTAGATAGTTGACTTCTAATAGGATTCAAGATCTGTGAGCTATAGGAATGCAACCTCCTGGTCTGTTTCATTCCCCAGCCTTGTAGCATTATATTAAAATTTGAGGGATAACGTTGACCTAATTTTCAATTGGCAGACAATCTTGACTAGAATTTAGCATAACTCATTTTTTCCTCAAATGGTAACTGAAATTATATGAAAAGAAGCCGGAAACAGCTCCAAACCAAAACAAGCAAAACCCAAGAATAATAATAAAAAAAAGTCCTTCTCAAATATGAAAAGGCCAACATGTTTTAGACCAAGCTTTTTCAAACATGAGAACCTACCAAAATATGAGGCCAGATTGGAAGGACTTAGCATGGATCAGTTGGTAGAAACTGGTGGATCTACTGATCATGACCATTCATTTAAAGGCCATGCAATTTGTGATTGCATCTTATCTTCATCAAAGCCTGTTATTATCTCTTTAGGGTCAGTTTTTTTTTTTTTCTAAATAAATATAAATATGTTTATTAATTTTGAGGCCTTTAAGTTTAAGTAGATGATTTACAAATTAGTAATAACCCCCACTTGTGATAGATGTTAGACAATTCAATCCCATCCCCAACTTCACCTTGGATTTTAAAGCATCAAGGTGGGGCCCACCTAACTGATTTTTGAACTTTTTAACTGATCCAGTTTGTTGCCGAACTATACTCTTCTTCAACTATGCTGTTGTAAGCAGTGGAGAGAGAGAGAGAGAGAGAGAGAGAGAGAGAGAGAGAGAGGATCCCATGCACATGCAGCTTCCCAAATTTAACTTAATGTGAGTCTTGACCTTTTTTCTATCCAACTCATCATTAATACAAGATAGAAATCCCTTCAAAGTAGTGGGTTAACATTTTGAGAAACGTTAATATCGACCAATTCAAACCCTTTCACACCTACCCTCTTGCATTGATATTTATCCAACCCTCATCTATCGTTGCATGGAGTCGCAGTAAAAGTTTCACTTACCAAAGAGTTATCATTTGATGGGCCAACACTACATGCTTCTTTCCTCAATCCTTCTGATTCACATGCATTCAGCTGGGCCTCTTATGAATTGGAACCCCATCATGGGATCCATATAGAGATCATCCTAACTGTTCAAGGTGAATATCATCTCATCCAATCACCTACCTTCAAGTTTCAGCTCATCGTGGAGCCCACTAAGAGATAATTCAAATGCCATCACCTCCACTGATATAAGTTATAACCCCAAGTTCCAATTCATAAGAAGTTGGTCCCACTATATAATTGAACATCATGATCTAAATGTGATTAACACCACATCAGCATCCATGCAATGTCAACGCCCATTCATGTTTTCATCACAATGCATAATTGGACAACAACACTCCTTTTTTTTTTTGAACTAAAACTTGAGAATAGATATATCACTAGAGGGGATGATATGACCTGTCTATGTGTGGGACCTAAATTAACCAGAGTTACAGGCATGTAATAGCTGCATCAAAGATCTAGAATCTTATAACTTGGGAAAGGTAAGCCCCACACTGGATTCTATGTGGGAACTTGCTATTTCTCCAAAAAGAACAAGAACAAGATTTGAGCCAAATATTGGGCCCTCTGGTCAGAGTAAGTAAATTCAGGTTTAAACCTCAACTGCTCTGATCTCAAAATACCAGAAACCCCGAATCTCCCCGTACAATAACAAAAAAGTAAAAACAATGCAAATCAAACGAACTTTCCACGTAATTTAATATAATACCTCTGACAACGGAGTTTCCAAGGAATTGCCACCAACAAAAAGATATCACGAAACTTTCATACGATCAAATGTAAAATGAAATTTCCCGGTTTCTTCATCCTAGAATGAAGAATCCTTTGTCAAAACTTCCAACTCTCTCTCTAACCCACCCGAGAGCCTCAAAAGCATGAAGAGACAACTCTTTCCACCACACCACTTTCTCTAACCCAACATCTAACAATAAAAACCAAATACAAATAGAGAAAAAGAGAGAAAGAGATGGTGAAAGAGAGAGAGAGAGAATGAGACTCCAGAACGGAATCCCTCTCTTCATTCAGCAATTCACAGCTCTGTCCAAGAAAAACCTTCTCCTCTCATGGCGGCACAAGCGATCCTCTTTTCTCCAGATTTTCTCCTCTCTCTTCTTCATCTTCCTCATCTTCATCATAGAGAAGGCCATCAACGCTCGCTTCTCCAACACCACTTCCTACAAGAACGTATTCGACCCCGAGCCCATCGTCTCTCCTCCGATTCCTCGCTGCGAGGATAAGTATTTCGTGAAACTACCCTGTTTTGATTTCGTATGGAGCGGAAACGAGAGCGTCAGGATCAGATCGATTGTCACAAGTATCATGATTAATAATCCTGGCAGACCCATTCCATCAGAAAAGGTCTTCATCAATATTCTCTTTTGCATTTTTTTTACTTGGAATTGGAATGCTGATGTGAATTTGGAATTGGGTTTTTTTTTTTTTTTTTTTTTTCAATGACTGGGTTTTGTTTGGTGGGTGGGGGGATTGTGTTTTATGTGGGCAATGTGGGAATTCTTTGGAGCTGAATCTGAATGTGAACAAGTTCTGATTGTGGTGTAGAATATTAGTTATAAGGAGGAGACATTAATGCTGAACTGACTCAATTTTATAAGATTGAGATTAATGTAGGTACTTTTGGAGGAAATGAGTTTCTTGGTGATTGAGTCTCCAGATGCTATGTTATATTCATTTAAGTTTGAGTAATTATTGGTGGACAGTTAGTAAACTGGCAATTTTTAGGTTGTTTCAGTTTTTTTGTTTTTAAAAAAAAATGCATTTTTTTTTGGGAAGCAAGTGAGTGATCAGTAGTTTGCTCAAGGCCAATTATGAGCAACAAGGGAAAGCCCCCCACCAAGCGAATCAGGGGAAACTGAAGAATCAGAAATCAAAACATTCTTAAAACAAGTTTTGAAGAAGCAAGCAACTCCAGCAATTAAATGATGGATGCTTGATGCTGATCCCCATGCAAATATAGCAATGGATATCCTTGAAACTGGGCACCAAGCTAGCAATCAGCAGGCTATCCATCTGTGGGAGCAACTTTATGAAGAATTGGTTTAATTATAATGAGTTTATATTATGAAAGATAAAAAAAAATCCCTAAACTCATAAAAGAAGTCATCTAATTGTCTATGGTTTCTCTCTCTCTCTCTCTCTCTCTCTCTCTCTCTCTCTCTCTCTCTCTCTCTCTCTCTCTCTCTCTCTCTCTCTCTCTCTCTCTCTCTCTCTCTCCTTTTTTTTTTGTTTACTTGATTGAAATTGCATCCCTGACAATCAGGAAACTTCAGCATGGAGGTTTGTCTTTTAAATGCACAGCTTCTGAGTAACTTTTGTAGAACTACTAATAAAGATATTCTAATTTTAGATAAACTTTTTGTCTTTCAAAATTTCTCGAAAGAAAGAATAGTTCTATTGCTGTGTAATTAAAAAAGATGCGGCTTGATTGTTGAGCTCTTTCAGACTATTATATTGTGTTACCTTTTCATATTTTCAATTTTGAGAGATTGTGGTATCTGAGAGTATATTGTTCACCCTTCACACACAGGTTAATCTACTTATTACAAGTATCCATATTAATATTCATTAACAGCCCTAATAGGGGTTACAGGCTTACAGCATTATGCTTGTCATTCTATGTAAGCACATTGAACTCATTTGTTGCTTTATCTGAAAGTCGATAAAGTTACAAGTTGTTTATTATCAAGATTTTTCTTCCGTGATTGATATCAGAAGTTGTGATATATAAATTCACTTCATATTTATCTTATTAACCTGCGCAGGTCAAATCATTTAAAGGACCGGATGACGTTGATGCTTGGCTTGCAAGTGACCCAATGCGCTGCCCTGGAGCTTTGCATTTTGTGGAAAGAAATTCATCTGTCATAAGTTATGGGATACAGACTAACTCTACCCCTATAGCCAAAAGAGGGCACTTTGAAGATCCCACTTTTAAATTTCAAATTCCGCTACAGGTTGCCGCAGAACGTGAGATTGCCAGGTCCCTCATTGGAGGTATCTAGTCCCTTGCATTACTTTTATTTGAGTTTGCTAGGGTACTTTGTTATTGAAACTTGTTTGTCAAGCTAATTAACACCTTTATTTTGGCAGTGCAATATTTGTTAGAGCATGCAAAACATGGACAGTTATAGAGGTTCTTTGGTCTAATTATTGAAAACATGAATATTTTTTTAATATAAATGGTTATTTCCATTTTTGTTTCTACTAATATTTAAGAAGCACTAGATGTTGTGCCCGGGTCACATGTAAGAGGCTAAGTGCAACATCAATTTACAAGATCTTATCCATCAGGCAGTCTGTATTATTGGTGGTAACTGAGGGATATTTGAGGATCTGATATTAGAAAGAACTCAAGGAGATTAAACAGAGTGAAAAGCAATACAGATTGGGGATTACCTTCCTTGACAATGTGGATGCCTGTGAGAACCACTGTCGACGTGAAAAACAATACAGATCGGGTGGTGTTGTTCTAGCTTGTCAGTATACTCCTCCTGTACTGCTTGCTTTTCTAATGAAAGTAACTATTAAAAAAAAAGCAATACAGATTGGGGGACTACTAGATCAAGTGGAAAATTATACTATCCAGTACATTTTGATTTTAGATTTTTTTTTCCGAATTTTTTCATAAGGGTATTTTAGGAATTAGGATAAATTTAGTTTTAGTTGCAGTTTTGGTGTAAGTGGACTGTATGTGGTCTCGTTAATTAAAATAATGTTGGAATTTTGATTAAAGAAGTTTTTTGTTTTTGGGAAAAAAATTTCGTGAGGGTATTTTAGCGAATTGGATATAAGTTTTAGTTAAGATTCTTTTGAGTGAGAGTGTATGTAGCCTCTTTGTATATGCATATATGACCCAGTAAAAATAATATTGGTTTTTGATAATATTGGTTTTTCTTCTTCAAGCTTGATCTCCAATTCAACAGTGTATGATAGGCTAATGAAATTCTGTATGCTTCCATGAAATAAATTGACTTTAGCACCAGTGCTTATGGGGGTAGTATAACAAGTGCTTTGCTTGAGTGGAAAGTTTCTTTGCTGTGGTTAGTGCTGCAAGGTTGGACCCAATCATTGGCAATCTCAATTATTCCTGGTGTGGACCCTTCATGGATGCCCATGTCTTCCAGATATCCTAAGAAATCATTTGTATTTTCCAATAATTTTTCTGCTTTACATATTTTGCCTTCTGTGTGACTCATTGAACTGGCTTTGGCCCCACTGGAGGGAAAGGTTTAGGTCAGCACCACTGAAGTGAATGACTCTGTATCTGCAGTAACAACAGCAATACAAATCTTTAACATGGTTATATCTTTTCATTCTCTTAATTTCTACTATCAATTGCTTATTTGGAATTCCATGCACCAACAGATCCAAATTTCAGCTGGGTAGTCGGATTGAAGGAATTTGCACACCCTGCTGTGGAAACCTTTTCTGCTGTTGGGACATCAGGACCTACATTTTTCCTTGCAATTGCCATGTTTGGCTTTGTGTTTCAAATTAGTTCGCTGATAACAGAGAAAGAACTTAAACTTCGTCAGGTATTTAGTTTCTCAGATGCTTTGATTTTTGAAGGAAAAGTTTTTTTTTTTTTAATAATGAAGGCAGTTTTTGCTCCCCTAGAATATGTGAAAATGTAAAATCTTGACCTTTATTGCACAAAATTCAAAAGACCCCATGTTTGGGTTGCTGTAACATTTAATGGCAGAAATTGGTATAAAGGTCAGAAATTTCTCATGTTTTGGGCTATTTTGTCAAATATTCTTAATAGAAGACATAAAGAACTCTACTTTCTTGATTCCTAAAATTGCCTTGGGCCAAATGCTGCCGTGAACAATTTCAAATAGAATCATAGCTTCCTTTCATCCATTATGCTTACACACTGTCTTCTATTGTATTGAATTGATGATCACACTTTATTATGATGGATACCTGCAGGCAATGTCTATAATGGGCCTTTATGAATCTGCCTATTGGTTGTCATGGCTTACATGGGAGGCTTTTCTGGCACTTTTAGCATCACTTTTCTCAGTTCTCTTTGGAATGATGTTTCAGTTTGACTTTTTCCTGCACAACAGTTTTGTGATTTTGTTCCTTGTCTTCTTCCTGTTCCAATTCAATATGGTAAGTGTGTGTGGTTCATGTTGGCCTCACTAAACTCTTTCTTGTATGTGTGAATGTGGGTTGATTAAGTTCTAGACGCTGAAAAATTGTATGATTCAACTGGGATATGCGTTTAGTGTTTTACCAAAACATTCTCTTGCAGATTGGTTTTGCCTTCATGATATCAACTTTCATCAGCAGATCATCATCAGCAACCACTGTTGGTTTTTCCATCTTCATCATTGGTTTCCTGACTCAGGCAAGATATCCCTGATGTTTTTCCTGCAACATCTTGTTTATATGAAGGCTCTTTATTTATTGTTTATATGAAGGCTCTTTATTTATTTGAAAAAAAAATTCAGTCACTAACGATTGCATTTCGTCATTGCAGTTGGTGACAACATTTGGATTTCCATACAGTCATGACTATTCTAAGGCATATCAAGTGATCTGGTCTTTATTTCCTCCTAATCTTCTTGCCCAAGCTCTTAAGTTGCTTGGGGATGCAACAGCCACATCTCAAGATAAAGGAATTAGCTGGCGTAGGCGGGCAGAGTGTCCATCAACTGATTCGAGTTGTATATTAACTGTTGTAAGTGCAAAGTATAGATGGATGTTGCTAGATGACTGAAACTTGATTAATATGTCAATGCTCTGTATAAAACTAATATGACAAAGGATAGTATACTTGTGTTCAAGAATATCATGCTAAGAAAGTTTTAGAACTCACAGTTTTAGTGTCATTGTTGATATTTTCTCTTGAAATATGGTATCTGATGATAACAGGATGGCGTTTACAAATGGCTTCTGTCAACTTTTTTTGTTTGGTTTATCTTGGCTATCTACTTCGACAACATTTTTCCAAATTCAAGTGGTGTGAGGAAATCATTATTTTACTTTTTGAAGCCTTCATACTGGATGGGGAAAGGTGGAAACAATGGAGAAGGTATATTTGTTCCTGGAGTTTTATTGTTACAAAGCATAAGTTCTCTTTGTTGGAGGGAACTTAGCTCATCACCTCTTTCTTAAACTATGGTATTAATGCCCGTTGTCTTTGTTTTATCAGAAGGGGGTCTATGTAGTTGCACAGATTCTGTTCCTCCAGTAGATGACGTTACTCAGGCAGATGAAGACGTCCTTGCAGAGGAAACAATTGTGAAACAGCAAGTGGCTGAAAATGCACATGATCCAAATGTAGCGGTCCAGATTCGAGGTCTTACTAAAACATATCCTGGCACAAGAAAGATTGGTTGCTGTAGATGTCAGAAGTCTTCACCTTACCATGCTGTTAAGGTATAACTGTCATGCAGCTCATCTTTCGAGCTTAATCATCAGTTGGTGTCAAGCACTTGATAGAAAGTGGTCATTTTTATTGAGCTTTTATTGTTTTTAACATATTTTTTAGTTGTGTTTTTAATATCTTTAGGGAATTTGGGTGAATTTTGCCAAAGATCAGCTATTTTGTCTCCTTGGACCCAATGGCGCTGGAAAAACTACTGTAATTAATTGTTTGACTGGCATCACACCTGTGACTGGAGGGGACGGTACTTACTTTAAAGTGCTTACTTCTGGAAATGTCTTTTGGTGTGGGTGCAATAAAGACCATTTAAAAAAATAAGCTGATTTGGTTCTTTATTTAACAGCATTGATATATGGCCACTCAATTCGAAGCCCTGTTGGTATGTCAAACATTCGAAAGCTAATAGGAGTCTGTCCACAGGTAACTTTTTATGATTTTGCACATAAGTGCATGTGTGATACTATCAGTTCTCAATGATTCATTTGGAAAGCATTTATTAATCTTTTTTTTTTTTTGTGTGTGTTTACTCTGCAAGCGCAGTTTGATATCTTGTGGGATGCTTTATCGGGACAAGAGCACCTGCACCTCTTTGCTAATATTAAAGGATTGCCCCCAAATTTAGTCAAACAGGTATGCTGTACAGCTACAGAGATCTCAGCTCTGAACTGGTTTCGACTATAGATTAATCCTTAGGGGGACCGAGTCACTATTGAACTGAGCCAGGCTAATGATTATTTCTGTCTGTGCTTCATCTGCTAAAATCATTGTTCGACTCATCATGATCCTTGCAATTTACAACAAATTACACTCTTCCCTGGAATACAGGTGGCCGAAAAATCATTAGCCGAGGTAAAACTAACAGATCAAGCCAAAATTAGAGCAGGGAGCTATAGTGGAGGGATGAAACGTCGGCTTAGTGTTGCAATAGCCCTTATAGGGGATCCGAAATTGGTCATCTTGGATGAGCCGGTATGCAGATTCTGCACTGTTCTTTTTTGGTGAATATATATTCTTTTTCCTAAACTTCTGTGTAGTTTCTCTTTTTGTGAATAGCAGTTGATTGGTCATTATTTGATTTTTCAAGTATGATGCTTCTATACTTTCATAAATGGGCAACTTATTTGTTTCCTTGTATCCCATTCGATGCCTCACATTCTAGTGTAAAAAATCCATACTTAGGTTGTACCTAGCATCATAGCTCGTGGTGACTATAAAGTTCTGTTTGTGGGATTTATCTGTAAATCATAAATGTTGCCATTAAATTATAAAATCTAATCATAGACATGAGTTGGGAATTTAAGATATGGTTGATGGGAAACACAACTGCGGAAGTATGTTTTGAACCTGACATATATTATTGCACTTTGTATGTAATTGGACTCATAGATGCCAATCATGCCATGTGCATCCATGAAGATGCATAAATGTAATATGGGAAAGCTGAAGTCCAATGGAGCCAACTTCATACATTTAAGTGAAACCTCTCTCTCCCCCCATGATGGTTGGTATTTTTTTTTCAACATGGTGGTATCCAACCTTACCAGATGGCACTCATTGGTGTAGTTCAAGCCCGTGCCATGCAAGAACAAAGTAACTAGTCATTGTACGCTATTCCTTTCTAATTTTAATCGGGATGTGGTGAATGACAAACTTTATAGATTGAATCACCTCAAACAGGTGATAGTTGTATATCAGATGGCCGTAGTTGCATGATTTCATGTGGCCATGCAATGCAAGCCCATGCAGTAACGCCTTGCCTACTTATAAAATTGGCCAACCGTTACAAGTATAATTCTTACATCATTTTAGTTTATACTTACCCCTGTTGGCTGTTTCAGATGCTTCTTACAGAGGGAATTCTTGTTTGGCCTGCAGACTACCGGTATGGATCCAATTACTCGAAGGCATGTATGGGACATCATAGAGGATGCAAAGAAAGGAAGATCTATTGTCTTGACAACTCATTCAATGGAAGAAGCTGACATTCTTAGTGATCGAATTGCGATCATGGCAAAGGGAAGGCTCCGCTGCATAGGAACTTCAATTCGGTTGAAGTCACGGTTTGGGACTGGCTATATCACTAACGTGAGTTTCATTGGAAGCGCTCCTGCCCAAACTCCCAACATTGACGGTAATACAGTTACTCCTGAAGTTCCACATGAGCCAGTGAAGCAACTGTTCAAGGATGTATGCTGCACAAATTTCTTAATTTCACTTTCGCATCCAAGTATTTGTTATTTATGTTATTTCTCAAAAAAGAGTATTATCTGATTACGAGATGTATCTGACAGTATCTGGATGTGGTACCTAAAGAGGAGAACAAGGCCTTCATGACTTTTGTCATCCCTCATGAAAAAGAGGGGCTACTAACTGTAAATACCTTTCTTTTATTTTTATTTTGTTTTACATTTTCTAATATGCCATCATGCTGTGTGTCTATGCATATGTGCATCCAGAAATGCATCCCCCCCCCTGATTTTACCGTCATGATCTGTTGCAGAATTTTTTTTCCGAACTCTCCAGCATCCATGTTTTGAACTGTCTTTACCATCATGATCTGTTGCAGAAATTTTTTGCTGAGCTTCAAGATAGAGAAAGAGAGCTTGGGATCTTTGATATCCAACTTGGACTAACAACTCTAGAAGAAGTGTTTCTAAATATTGCACAGAGGGCAGAGCTAGAAGATGCTTCTGCTGAAGCGAGCTTGGTACCTCTGACAATGGATTCTGGGGCTTTGGTTCAGGTGAGGTCATTTCCTGCATCTATTCTACAATATAAAGTATGGGTTGGATGCCTGACTTTGTCCAATTCTTGTTTCATTGGACATTTCTCTTTTCTGCTTATTAATACCTTAAAATTTTAATAAAGGGAAAAATGCATAGTGTTTTGGTTTAAAATGCTTCTACATGGCACACGTTAGTAAGTTGAAGGTGGAAATTTTGAGGCGAAACTCTAGGTGAGGCTACAATAATTTCCCTTATTTGTTGATCATACAACTCAAAAGTGAGTCAGAAATGTGAACCTTAATGTGTTATGTTTTGGTACTGGCTGGAACTCAGTGCATTTGAAGAATCATAGTGATAAAGTTGTAGGCGTGATTTAGTCATCTGTAATGTGGCCATTCCTCTGTGTGTGTTAGAGAGAGAGAGAGAGAGAGAGAGAGAGAGAGAGAGAGAGAGAGAGAGAGAGAGAGAGAGAGAGAGAGAGAGAGAGAGAGAGAGAGAGAGAGTCCCACATGCCTAGATTGCCTAATGCGTTTTCTAGGCTGACTCAGGTTGAGGTTTTTGTTAGAATGTACCAGCTGGTTTTTTGAATGATCAGATGGGGTGGCCAGAATCTTGGAAGTAACTTTCTCAAGGACGGAGTGGCCATCGACTTCGATATGTTTAGGCAGTTCATGAACACGAGATTGGAAGCAATCTATTCCATCTTGATTATCACCATGAAGCTTCCTGGACATGAACTTCACTTCCTGAATTAGAGAACTGAGGGAACAACAATTCACAAAAGGCGAGTGCCATGACCCACAACATTCTTCTTCAGTTACCATTCACCATAGGGTTTCATTTTGGCTATATTCCATGTGATTGCTTTCCTCCAACTGAGGTATAATATATACTTTTAGTTTGCCTGTCATTTAAAATCCTATCTAATCAGCATCATAATACTTGTTTTCCATCGTATAGTTATGATTATTTCATACAATTGTTTTACTAGTGTTGATTTCAGATACCATAAGATGCGATAGATTTCATCTAGATGTTGTCAATATGGACCATGCATACACTGAATGCCCACATAATCATCGTCTTAGCCTTAACCGATGATTTTAGGCTGGCTTCATATGTTCTACTTGAGCATGCAAGTTTCTCAAATAGATATTGCTAAAGACCAGGATTACTAACAGTTTCAGTCTTTTGATAAGGAAGCCGGTGTCGGCTTTGCTCCTAAGTCCTAACACCCCTATTAGCGGCAGACCTGGAATTTTCGTTTGATGGGGGTGGACCCAAACAGATAGTTGGGTTTTGGGGCCAAACCCTGGATTTTCACGTGGGTTTTGGTGGTGGACCCATGATTTTCATGTAGATTTTGGCGGCTGGGGTGCCTGCCCCCAAGATCATATATGTAGGTCTGCCCATGCCCCTATGTCTTTTTTTTTTTTTTTTGAATATTATGCCCCTATGTCTGTTAACAAGCTCTCTGATCGATGCGACAATTGAGAATTTCCAGTTCATGGCAGGGGTTTGATTGAAGGTTTTGGATTCTTCGTCATAAGTGGGCTTCATAAAACCAAAAATATAAAAAATATAAAAAAGTAATTTTTTTTTTAAAAGAACTCATTTTAATGACTTCAAGACTCATTCTCATGGTGATTGATCGCCTATGCGCAGCTTGCAGCTTCTTCATGTGAGTTTCACATGGGTGGGATCCCCTGGAGTGATGTGATGGAAGATGTATTGATTAATACAATATAAAGATTAACGTAACTAGATAAAAAAAAAAAAAAGAATTACATATGATGCTGAATTCACCCGTTCGAATGTTGCAATGCAGATACCCCGAGGGGCAAGGTTTATCGGGATTCCGGGATCTGAGTCCCCAGATAATCCTAGAGGTCTTATGGTTGAAGTATATTGGGATCAGGATGACACTGGTACACTCTGCATTTCTGGTCACTCATCTGAAATACCAATACCCCCAAGTGTCTCCACAAGGTCTGCTTCTTCAGCAACATCACAGACAACTCTCTTTGGTGGGAGAGCTCCTGTACTCGGTTTTGTGATTGATCCGAGTGAAATTCAAACTCCAACTGGCCAGTAATATCATGCATTAACATTGTAAAACTGTACATAGACACTCTATTCATCTGCATCACCCATTCAGATGCTGTGGTGGTTCTGTAGCTGTTAATTTAATGTCATGATTATGTTTTTTATTGCAGTCCTTCAATAATTAATTCAGTTTTTATTGTAGAACTCTTTTAGCCGACCCCAGTTTGAATAAGGCTCAGACAGAGATGATGACGGATTTCCATTGGTGTTTTCATGAATGTCAATTTTTGGTCAATGATTTTATATTGTCCTTTTCTCTTCAGCAGATTTAAGTCTTACATGGCTTTGACTGTGGGGTTTTCAGTCCCGCCTTTAATTACGTTGTCCTGCTTTGATGGGATGGTGGGGATTGAAAGTCCTGCACCACCCTCGTGCTAGAGTCGTATAGGAGACCATGCTCAAGTTGGTTTGGCGGGTGTAACGCCCCGAAGCCTGGAGCTCTTCAGATTTCGGGTCATCACATTTATCAAGTCAAGAACCACATAAGTCAAATATGACAAAGAAATGAACAATACTTATAATTTATTAAGAAATCAAGGCAAGTACTAATAAATCTTAAAACATCAAAATTCATAATTCATAAGGAAGACAAGTTCATCCTTATTGAAAATGATAATCTATCTCTAAAGTTCCAATTTTTCAATTCCAATATGACGCTCTCATCAGCCTTGCAAATTGAAATCCAATTGCTGAACGCTTTCATTTCCAAGCTTTCCCAAATGACCAGTACCTGAAGTGGGGCGAACCACTTGTCAGAAAACTGGTGAGTAATAATCCTAAATTTCATAAATTCGAATAACAAGAAGGAACAATAATTTCCAATGTAGACAGTAAGATCATAAGATAGAAAAATGTTTTATGGAGTCTCTTATGTTCATACAGTTTTTCTAACATTAAAATCATAACCGTGTCATAGCACTTATTAAATCCAAGGTTTTCAATCGATGATTTCAATGGTTCAATAATACTCTCTCAACATAGAGGTTCAATAGTTCAATAAGACTATCTCAAAGAGAGGTTCAATAGTTCAATAAGACTCTCTCAAAGAGAGGTTCAATGTTTCGGATCTTCAATAAACGAGTCATTTTCATAAACATGTTTCTATGGCTAGTCTCATTAATTCATATCAGTAAGTTACTATCCACTAATAATCTGAACTATTCTTCCATATTTAATATTATGATATTCTCAAATTAGTAAGGGTACAGATGTCTAAAAAGAAATTGAGAAGCTATCAACACTGCCCAATTTATCACTAATACAGAGTATATTACAGTGCTTTGCACTGTTCATGGATCCACAGAAAGTGATTCACTCCTAATACATCCTTGAGAAGATGATGGGGAACCTCAATAGAAAATTCCACCTGGAATCAGGCCCATAGTGGTTACCTATCGGGGCCCATTCAGATGGCTGGTACTGATCATTGATCAAGTGGGCCAAGGGGTCCCTCAAATCTAAAACATACATTAACACATATTCCTAACATCCTACTTTCCTGACATGATCCCTAAACCAGCAGGGTATTAATATAAAGAATCTCATAAGTCTGAACTCTATGCACTTAAAAACTTTTCTAAAGAAGAATTTATCCATCATCTATCTATTTGAATTACACCAAACAGTGGGTCCCACTAACCTATTATAAGATCAGATCTGATTCCTATGGTCGCCCAAGGTTATGCTTAACTCCTAATGGATTAGATTTATCATTAACATCATTCCTGATGGCCCATAGGTTACAACAGTTTATCAAAAAAATCAACCTCGTCAGGTCTCTACATGATTACTAACTGTACGGTCAGATGGAACCTACTCCTTAGGAGTCCACCTCTACAAGGGTCGACCATGGGTTTTCTACAAGATGGTGGGTCTTGATTTTGGATCAGATCTACAGGTGGGTCTCACAACTATTATCGCTAATCTGTACACATTCACGCCTGGATTTCCTTTAGTCCATTGATCAGTGGGTCCCACTGATCAGAATCCAAGATGTCCCACATCCCTGTGGTCGACCAAGAGCCCTCTACAAGATATGTGGCCCTGATCTCAGATCAGGTCCACTGATGGGCCCCACAACTGAAATCGACATGCCTATAACACTGTCGTCATGTAACTGTGTCTTCAATTTTCATACAATTTCAATGGATGCTTATGGATTTGCACTCCTTATCAGTTCTATCACTCAATCAGCCATTCCTACATTATTATCTGAGTCCAAATATATATATATTTGATGTCTACTTCCTATTACAGAAAGATTACTGTATTCGTGCAGTACAGAGTAAATGGATCCATATCTATCATTAGTTGTCTTGATTAAATAACCAAATATTTAGGAAGATCACTCACCTTCTTGTATAGAAAATTGTAGCTCGGTCGATATGGGGCCTTGTATACTGCATTCACCAGATCTTCCGGCCTTTTCTTCCTCCCCACGAGTCTTGACAGCTGATCTTCAAAGATGACTCTTCTCCACCCTGAGTTCTCTTCTCCTCTTTAGCCAAAATGTGAGTATCAAAAGGTAACAAGAACTAAATAAGAGAAAGGAGTACGGGAGAAAAATCTGGGGATAACCCCAAATTCCATTCGTTGGAAATCCTCCCCCAGGTTCTACGAAGAAAATCCTCCTCTCTTAGGGGATAAGGTTAAACAACTTAACTACTTGTTTAAACAAGTCTCCTAATGGATTGAGACCAGGTCATAAAAGTCCTAATCCAACCCATTACTATATACATTGAAATAAAACTGGCCCAAACTGGCCCAAGGTATTACATACTCCCCCCCTTAGGAAATTTGGTCCTCCAAATTCAATACATACCTGGTGGAAAGAGATGGGGATACTCCTTCCCGACTTCCTCTTCCGACTCCCAAGTAGATTCAAATTGTTTGTGATGCTCCCACAAAACTTTGACCAGTTTCACTGTCCGGTTCCGCAAAGCTCGCTCTGTGGTTTCCAGGATCTGCACTGGCCGTTCCTCATAAGATAAATCTGGCTGCACTTGAATCGATTCATAGTTTATTACATGAGAAGGGTCGGGTTGATATTTCTTGAGCATGGACACGTGAAACACATTGTGTACTCCGGCTAGTTGAGGCGGTAATCCAAGAGCATAAGCATTACCATCACTGACACGCCCGATGATTTCAAATGGCCCGACATACCGTGGGCTCAGTTTCCCTTTCTTGCCAAAACGCATAACTCCCTTAGTCGGAGAAACTTTAAGAAAGACGTAATCACCCACAGCAAATTCCAATTCCCATCGGCGATTATCCGCATAACTTTTCTGTCTACTCTGAGCTGCTCTCATGCGGTCCCTGATCTTTCTGATATTAGCAGTGGAAGTCTGAACCCAATCTGGACCAAGAACTCTCCCATCACCAACCTCTTCCCAACAAATTGGAGATCGACAGTTTCGACCGTAAAGTGCTTCGAACGGAGCCATCTTGATACTTGAATGATAGCTGTTATTATAAGCGAACTCAACAAGTGCCAACTGTTCATCCCAACTGTCCTTAAAGTCCAAAGCACATGCTCTCAACATGTCTTCAAGAGTCTGATTTGTTCTTTCTGTTTGCCCATCGGTTTGTGGATGATATGCGGTACTGAAACTCAACCTTGTACCCATCGCAGCTTGCAGCTTCTTCCAAAAATTCGATACGAACCTCGTATCCCTATCTGATACAATAGAAGCAGGTACTCCATGCAATCTCACAATCTCCTTCACATACCTTTGTGCCAAGTATTCCATAGATGTTCTATTTTTAATGGGGATGAAGTGAGCCGATTTTGTCAACCGATCCACAATTACCCAAATGATTTCATTGTTTCTAAAGGTCTTTGGAAAACCTGACACAAAATCCATTGAGATATGTTCCCATTTCCACTCAGGTACTGGTAATGGCTGAAGCAGCCCTCCAGGCTTCCTGTGATCAGCCTTGACTTGTTGACAGGTAAAATACCTACCCACAAATTCAGCAACATCATTCTTCATGCCAACCCACCAAAACCGTATCTTCAAATTTTGGTACATTTTGGTGCTCCCAGGGTGAATGGTGTAACGTGTACAATGTGCCTCCTTCAAAATTTCATCTTTGATTTCCGGAATGTTTGGAACACACAATCTATTCCTGTAGTACAATGTAACATTGCTAATGGAAAAATCCGGCTTGTTATCAATTCGGTTGAATATCGCAAATAATGCCGGGTCATCTCTCTGGCGGTCTTTGACCTTTTGAATCAACTCAGGCTGGACCCTGAAATTCCCTAACACCACCTTATTGTTGATTGACCAAAGGTTTACATTTAATTCTTCCACCTCTTCCATCAACTTCTTCACAGTTGTTAATGAAGCCAACTGAGCCGATTTCCTGCTTAAAGCATCAGCAACCACATTAGCTTTACCCGGATGGTAAAATATAGAGAAATCATAATCCTTCAGGAATTCCATCCATCTTCTCTGTCGTAAATTCAATTCTTTTTGCGAGAACACATACTTTAGGCTCTTATGATCTGTATATACTTCAAATTCCTCCCCATACAGATAGTGCCGCCAAATTTTGAGTGCAAAGACAACTGCACCCAATTCTAGATCATGTGTAGCATAATTCTGTTCATGAGATTTCAACTGTCTAGATGCATAAGCAATCACCCTACTATGTTGCATAAGCACACATCCTAAACCATGCAGTGATGCATCACAGAAAATCACAAAACCTCCGCTGCCAGAAGGGAGGGCTAAAACTGGGGCTGTAGTTAGTTTATCTTTTAGCATCTGGAAACTTGTTTCACATTTATCATTCCACAAGAATGGCATATTCTTCCGAGTAAGTCTGGTCAAAGGACCTGCTATAGAGGAAAAACCTTGCACAAATCTTCTATAGTATCCAGCTAACCCCAGAAAACTACGGATTTCAGATGCATTCGCCGGTCTCTTCCAATTTGAAACAGCTTCGATTTTGCTAGGATCCACAGACAGTCCTTCACCGGAAATAATATGGCCCAAGAAACTCACTTGTTCTAGCCAGAAGTCACACTTACTTAGCTTAGCATAAAGCTGGTTTTCCCTCAACAGCTGAAGAGAAGTGCGCAAATGATTTCCATGTTCCTCCAATGACTTGGAATAGATAAGTATATCATCAATGAATACCACAACAAACTGATCCAGGTAAGGCTTGAAAATTTGATTCATAAGCGCCATGAACACTGCTGGCGCATTGGTTAGCCCAAAAGGCATTACCAAGAACTCATAATGTCCGTACCTGGTTCGAAAAGCTGTTCTAGGTATATCTTCTTCTCTTACCCTTAGCTGATGGTATCCCGATCTGAGGTCGATCTTGGAGAAATACTTCGCCCCCTGAAGCTGATCAAACAGTTCATCAATGCGTGGAAGCGGATACTTATTCTTGATGGTTACCTGATTCAACTGACGATAGTCAATACACATTCGTAATGACCCATCCTTCTTCTTGACGAATAAGACTGGCGCTCCCCACGGAGATACACTGGGTCTTATGAATCCTTTTTCTAGTAACTCCTGCAATTGTTCTTTGAGTTCTTTCAACTCGGCAGGTGCCATACGGTATGGAGCTTTAGAAATTGGCGCAGTCCCTGGTACCAATTCTATAGCAAAGTCCACTTCTCTAATTGGTGGTAGACCGGGCAGGTCATCCTGGAATACATCAGGAAATTCTCTAACTATGGGAGTGTCCTCCAGCTTAGGCTTCAGTTTCTCTTCTGAAACGAAGGCTAGGTATCCATCACATCCATTCTTCAACAATTTACAAGCCTTAATGGCTGAGATGACTGTCGTGTGTACTGGCATTCTCCTTCCTATTACACACACATCATCATACCCTTCTAGATTGAAACGTACCAGCTTGTTAAAACAGTCTAACACTACTCTATACTTTGCTAGCCAATCCATCCCAATGATGATGTCAAAATCATTCATAGGTAACAATATCAGGTCAACTGGCATATTGTTTTCCCTGATAATTAACGGACAATTGAGAAATGCAGTGCACGTACTCACGTGTCCTCCAGTGGGGGTTGATACTATAATTGATTGATTTAGTGTAGAGGGTTGTTTGTTCATCTTGGGAGCAAATACCGGTGACACAAAAGAATGCGTAGAGCCAGAATCAGATAAAGTATAAGCTTTAACATTGGAAATTAAAATCATACCCTCTACACAATTATTTGCAGCCTGAGCTTCCTGTTGCGTAGTAGCAAAGACCCTCGCATTGGGCTGTTGTCCCCTCTGTTGTCCGCCATGATTGGGTCGCCCACGATTGAAATTCTGTCCTTGAGGCTGATTAGGTGGTCCCCTTGGCTGATTCTGCTGATTCGGAGCATTGTATTGATTCCGTGCCGGTGGATTCTGTTGATTCGTTGGACGGGGATTGTCCTGGTACCTTTGCTGTTGATTCTGCCATGATGGTTGTTCTTGTTGCTGACGTCGATCCTTATCCTGTTTCTTTGGACAATCTTTAATAAGATGGCCAACCTGTCCACAATGGAAACATGCACCCGTAGACCAATGGCATTCCTCTGTGCTATGGTTCTTTCCACATCGCTGGCATTTTATTCTTTTATCCAGTCTCTGCTTCTTTGGTGGCTCATGGTTATTCTGATAGTCCCTCTTGATTCCCGCCGTCCTAGCCGGGAATGTACTGTTCAATTCAGCAGTCGTTTCTTCTGATACAAATGCTCTTTTTAAAGCAGCTGCAAAGGTAGCCGGTTCGCCCAGTTTCACATCCTTTTTTATATCTGGTCGTAATCCCTCGATGAATTTGTTCCGCTTCATCGCATCAGTGGCCACCAGTTCCTTTGCAAAGTGGGACAACTCTGTAAATCTGTTGGAGTATTTTGCTACGGTCATACTCCCTTGCACCAAAGTTTGGAATTCCCTCTTCTTTTGTTCTCTGATATGCTCAGGAATAAATTTCAGAATGAACTCCTTCTTAAAGAATGCCCAAGTGGTTTCATTTTCCGGACCCTCGAAGGTTTTCTTAGCGGCTTTCCACCATTCTTTCGCATCTCCTTCAAGTTTGAAGGCAGCCAGAACTGCTTTCTGTCGGTCCGAGCATCCCATCACTTCGAATATCCCTTCCATGTGTTCCACCCACTTGTTAGCATCCCAAGGATTGGTGGTTTCATCAAAGTACCTGGGTCGGAATTCATTGAACCGTTTGTAAAGAGTGTCCTTTTCTCTGTCTCTGCCTCCAGGAGCATTCTCACCTCCTTCACCACTATGGCCTGTGCGCAGATCATTGTTCCCACCCTGACGTGCTGCCAAGGTCGCGATCTGCTCCTGTACCTGACTGTAAGCCATCATGAATGAGTTGAACATCTGTCGAGTATATTCTGGTAGCTCAGCCTGACCCCCAATAAGGTTAGGGTCAATGCCCTGATTGCCATTTAGGTTCGCATTCTCATTCTGGTTATCATTAGCATTCTAAGAGTTCTCCTGGTTGTCCATATTTCTATTCCTACAAAAAGATTCACAACTTAGCACACAATCACAGAGAATGCATTTCTATCGTAATATTCTTTCCCTTACACGTCCTCACCACGTATCCTAAGAGTTGCTAAATCTTTTATATTGTCCAAGACCATGCTCTGATACCACTTTGTAACGCCCCGAAGCCTGGAGCTCTTCAGATTTCGGGTCATCACATTTATCAAGTCAAGAACCACATAAGTCAAATATGACAAAGAAATGAACAATACTTATAATTTATTAAGAAATCAAGGCAAGTACTAATAAATCTTAAAACATCAAAATTCATAATTCATAAGGAAGACAAGTTCATCCTTATTGAAAATGATAATCTATCTCTAAAGTTCCAATTTTTCAATTCCAATATGACGCTCTCATCAGCCTTGCAAATTGAAATCCAATTGCTGAACGCTTTCATTTCCAAGCTTTCCCAAATGACCAGTACCTGAAGTGGGGCGAACCACTTGTCAGAAAACTGGTGAGTAATAATCCTAAATTTCATAAATTCGAATAACAAGAAGGAACAATAATTTCCAATGTAGACAGTAAGATCATAAGATAGAAAAATGTTTTATGGAGTCTCTTATGTTCATACAGTTTTTCTAACATTAAAATCATAACCGTGTCATAGCACTTATTAAATCCAAGGTTTTCAATCGATGATTTCAATGGTTCAATAATACTCTCTCAACATAGAGGTTCAATAGTTCAATAAGACTCCCTCAAAGAGAGGTTCAATAGTTCAATAAGACTAATTCAAAGAGAGGTTCAATAGTTCAATAAGACTCTCTCAAAGAGAGGTTCAATGTTTCAGATCTTCAAGAAACGAGTCATTTTCATAAACATGTTTCTATGGCTAGTCTCATTAGTTCATATCAGTAAGTTACTATCCACTAATAATCTGAACTATTCTTCCATATTTAATATTATGATATTCTCAAATTAGTAAGGGTACAGATGTCTAAAAAGAAATTGAGAAGCTATCAACACTGCCCAATTTATCACTAATACAGAGTACATTACAGTGCTTTGCACTGTTCGTGGATCCACATAAAGTGATTCACTCCTAATACATCCTTGAGAAGATGATGGTGAACCTCAATAGAAAATTCCACCTGGAATCAGGCCCATACTGGTTACCTATCGGGGCCCATTCAGATGGCTGGTACTGATCATTGATCAAGTGGGCCAAGGGGTCCCTCAAATCTAAAACATACATTAACACATATTCCTAACATCCTACTTTCCTGACATGATCCCTAAATCAGCAGGGTATTAATATAAAGAATCTCATAAGTCTGAACTCTATGCACTTAAAAACTTTTCTAAAGAAGAATTTATCCATCATCTATCTATTTGAATTACACCAAACAGTGGGTCCCACTAACCTATTATAAGATCAGATCTGATTCCTATGGTCGCCCAAGGTTATGCTTAACTCCTAATGGATTAGATTTATCATTAACATCATTCCTGATGGCCCATAGGTTACAACAGTTTATCAAAAAAATCAACCTCGTCAGGTCTCTACATGATTACTAACTGTACGGTCAGATGGAACCTACTCCTTAGGAGTCCACCTCTACAAGGATCGACCATGGGTTTTCTACAAGATGGTGGGTCTTGATTTTGGATCAGATCTACAGGTGGGTCTCACAACTATTATCGCTAATCTGTACACATTCACGCCTGGATTTCCTTTTGTCCATTGATCAGTGGGTCCCACTGATCAGAATCCAAGATGTCCCACATCCCTGTGGTCGACCAAGAGCCCTCTACAAGATATGTGGCCCTGATCTCAGATCAGGTCCACTGATGGGCCCCACAACTGAAATCGACATGCCTATAACACTGTCGTCATGTAACTGTGTCTTCAATTTTCATACAATTTCAATGGATGCTTATGGATTTGCACTCCTTATCAGTTCTATCACTCAATCAGCCATTCCTACATTATTATCTGAGTCCAAATATATATATATTTGATGTCTACTTCCTATTACAGAAAGATTACTGTATTCGTGCAGTACAGAGTAAATGGATCCATATCTATCATTAGTTGTCTTGATTAAATAACCAAATATTTAGGAAGATCACTCACCTTCTTGTATAGAAAATTGTAGCTCGGTCGATATGGGGCCTTGTATACTGCATTCACCAGATCTTCCGGCCTTTTCTTCCTCCTCACGAGTCTTGACAGCTGATCTTCAAAGATGACTCTTCTCCACCCTGAGTTCTCTTCTCCTCTTTAGCCAAAATGTGAGTATCAAAAGGTAACAAGAACTAAATAAGAGAAAGGAGTACGGGAGAAAAATCTGGGGATAACCCCAAATTCCATTCGTTGGAAATCCTCCCCCAGGTTCTACGAAGAAAATCCTCCTCTCTTAGGGGATAAGGTTAAACAACTTAACTACTTGTTTAAACAAGTCTCCTAATGGATTGAGACCAGGTCATAAAAGTCCTAATCCAACCCATTACTATATACATTGAAATAAAACTGGCCCAAACTGGCCCAAGGTATTACAGCGGGCCTACTGGTTGAAACCTGGCCAAGCTTGTTGAATTGCCCAGTTTTAATGTGAATGTAAAAAGGTGAAAACACTACCATGAAAGGGTTCTCATACTTATAATTCCACTTCCAAATGACTGCTAAAAGTCTATAGTCAATTTTATGCTGCGAAATGTTTTCTTTGTCTGTTTTTTTTCCTTCTGTTTGTACATACATCCGAACAACCTATTGGTTTTTTTTTCTCTCTCATTTTTTTCTCACTCAACATATGATGCATTTGGTCATTTCATGTTTGAGCATCAAAGTCCCACCAACAAATGAAATGTAGTTTGTTGATATCCAACGAAACCCTATCAAATGCATTAGAAGGTACTATATTTTACAAAAAAAAATTTTCATGCCTTCAAATTATTCCCCACTTCAAAATATCTTCCCTCCTGTTTGAGCAATATCCTTTCTGTGAATTGCATGTTGGTTAACTGTGTTTCAAGTCCCCACCTTTTTCTGGCTTTTACAAGTGACACAAAATTCACACATCCATGCACACTATAGGCGACCCCCTTAGGGGGGTTTTGACATTTTTTTAATCATCCACACGTGGAAGTAAAGAGGTAGGAGATGGTTAAAATGTGAAAGATAATGTAAAATTGAGTATAACCATCAAAGATGACCATCCAATTTTGTCACTTTTGATTCGGTAGTTTCTTATCCTCTCCCCTGTTGAAACATATTCTACCATGTGAGAAAATTTGATGATTTTCAACTTTGGTCGTATTCCTTTTTACACCTCTCCGGTCAATCTTTTCTCATATGTAAGATATCAAATGTTCCCTTATTTGAGTTTTGATCTTGCCTTAACCAATGACGAAATGACAGCAAAAATGATTTTATTCGGGCAAACATGATCATTTAACCATGCACAAACTCTCTCTCTCTCTCTCTCTCTCTCTCTCTCTCTCTCTCTCTCTCTCTCTCTCTCTCTAAATTTTCCTACAAATATAACAATGTATTCTTTTTGTTCAAATTTTCAATCACCATGAAAAAATCATCATTCTTTTGTTTCAGTAATCAATCAATATAAGACGTAGGTACAAAAAACCTGGTGAAACAACCCCAGAAGAAGAGTAGGGACATCACAAGCCAAAAGAGCCAACACAATATACTTCCCACTTCCTTTTCGATTGTCCCCTTGATCACTACTCAATTTCACATATTCTTGGGAAACATTTCCAACAAATCAGACATTAATATCAGTTCGCTTTGACTTTGTGTTTCCAAAATCAGGTGACCCAGTCATGGTAAACCTCGGAAGATTGTGGTTTTCAGATGTGGACATTGGCTGTTGAGGATAGAGCGTGGGAGGTGGAGTAAGATTCCGCTGAGCAGGCAGTGGAGGGAGTGTGTCATACTTGTAAACATTGCTGCTTAAACTGCACACAACAGAAGCCCCAGTGAGAATCATATCCAATTAATAATAGCAACAAAAACAATAATAATTGCCGCCATAGTCAGCTTGTGGAACAATCTGTCTTTTCGTTGTTAATGTTTCTATTACTATTATAATTATAATGTTATTAATGTAGAATGATACAGAATATATATATTAAGGGCATATTAAACATTTTCCTACTGGTTTCTGAGCAGAAGTGGAGAGCTGATACATCCTTGGTCAGAAAAATAGAGCCATGGCTTTATCGTGAAAGTGGATCTCAATTTTCCCAGGAAAATAAATCCCCACCCTTGCCCTATGAAAATGAATTCAAGCACGAGGGAAAACTTGGTCCTAGTAGATTTCCACCCTTCAACACTTCGATCAAAATCACTTTCTTTGGACCCAGTAGTAAAATACCAAATGCAGCATAAAGAGAAGCCCATATCCAACATGCATGACAAAGTACATATGCCAAAAAACCTGATGGTTTATCATTCTAAACCCATCTAGTTACATTCAAGCTTCTGGAAACTGCCCACTTTTATGGAAAGCATCACAAGACAAAGGTTAAATGATAGATCTCCAAGCAGGGAGCTGCTTAGTAAAAGGTATGAATGAACGACAATCAGACAATGTAGTTGTTGAATAGGAACTAAAATAGTCATTCCTATAGTGAGAAAAGTTCAAGAGGAGCTAGAAGCAAAGTCTTTATACGGCTAACTTAGAATGCCAAGGAAAGCACATCTTCTTTCTCTAATTAGTTGTTGAAGAGGAACTAGCATGGTCATTCTACTATGATAAGAAAAAAAACGCCCAAAAGGAGTAAGTTCATTCTTCTTTTTAATTGTTGAAGAGGAACTATAGTGGTCATTTACTCAGTTCCTCTTCTTTTTAATTGTTGAAGAGGAACTATAGTGGTCATTTACTCCAGCAAGAAAAAAGCTCAAATACCCATATTTGGGAAATACCCTATCCATGCTTCAGTTAGTCGGGTGATTGTGTTTTCTCTGGCCCCAGATAATATGGGTGATTCCACAAGAGCCCAGATTTGGCCACTACAGTGGATCAAAGACTCATCTGAAATAGTGAAATTCCTTTTCTGGTCAATTACTTGCGAAATGTGATTTAGAACAAGCTATATCTTGGGCACTCAGGGAGCAAAGGCACCACGGAAGTCTCAATTTGTTGTCAAAGAGATCAAGGCATTGGAGAGGTCATTAGATTATCCACTTCATGTAAAGAGACATTAGATGGACCTCCCAAATCTGAACAAGATTTATTCTTACATAGGAGATGTTTTTCCTCTGTGGATCTCTTCTGTTGTCAGCTTCCCTCTTCTTGAATGGAGATGTACCTAATTAGTGGTAAATTATTATTTTTTTGGCGAAGCATCATTAACCCCCCCCCCCCCCCCCCCCTTTCCTTTTTTCAGAAGGAAGCATCATTATCTCTCATAAGATTATAGTACAACATATGTTAAAAAACCACTTAGATTTCGCAGATGAACAGTAACAAAATGTGCTGTTAGAACTAAAGCAAAGGGTGCTCATGAGCAAGGCCAGCCTGCTTTGGGCTAGGTTCAAGCCGTAAGTTTTAGTACTCTAGCCGAACCCGGATTTACATTTTGGACCTGTTTAATATTTGGGATGGGCTTGCATATTGATACAAAGCACAAAGAGCAGTAAGTATTGCTTGTAGTTTAGTGACTGATTTTCCCAATTGACTAAGTGGGCAGGCTCGGGCCTGGCATGTTTGGGCTGGCTGGGCTCGAGCCAGGCACTTACTGCCTGTGACGGGCTTGGGCTGGATGTGGGCCTTTTTTCTACAGTTGGGCTGAGCCTAGATATACATTAGCCTGGCCCATGTACACCTCCAGCTGAAACATAATCAATCATCATATAGAGCATACCTCAACCTCTTGTGGTTCTGGTCATCATCGCTTGAATTATCGCCTCTTAAGTTCTCAGCTGAAAGGTGGATGGACTTCTGGATAGGTGCTGGAGACCAAGAATTTGATGCAGGTAGTTCGTCTGAAAAATATCTTCTTCTTATCAACTGAAAGACCAAGTCCAATTAGTATAAGGCAATAAGTCTTATGAAAACCAGTATCAGTAGCAATTGGGCAACAACAAAAGAAAGACGGACCAAACGAAAGAATTTTATCACTGCTTCCTTGTCAAATCTTGCTTCCTTCGCTGCCTGTAAATGTTGAAAAAAAAAAAAACAAAAACAAATTTCCCTGGATTACAACTTGATTTCAGACCTGTAGAACACAAAAATATCTTTTTCAAGGCAACAAAGACTAACTAAAGCCATAGATATATGCCTTTCATGTTACTTTTATTGTTTTCAGATAGCAAACCAAGGTCTTAAATCTTGAAAGAGGGCTCAAACTCAAAGAGGGTTTGAGCCTCAGCCCACTCAAGACTTTTCTTGCTTAAATCAGCACAACTACAAACTGTAAAATCAAAGGTTACTATAACACTGCACAAGTACGTTTTAAGAATGCAAGAAAACTTAAGTTAAAACCTATTAGGAAAATTCTGTGTAGTTATATAATAGAAATATAAGATAATGCAATTTTGTCAAACTTTCTGTGATTCCCCATCATTTATGTTTTTAAGAATCAACTGGTTGCCAAAGGATATAATCACGAGAATAGATATTGATTATGATGGAACTTTTGCTCCTGTTGCAAAACTGAAATTATTCGAATTGGAATGGTGAAACAAAATTAATGTAACCGATCCAAACACAGTTGAGATAAGGCTTTGATTATGATGATATATAGACCTTTCAGGTTCAAAGATGCTCAGCCCTGTGGGGCCCACCTGGGGCCACGTCAATTCATGGGAATGTGGGGATCAAAACATCTGGATGCGACCCACATGTGTGCGAAATCCAAGTCCATTAGATCATCCTAACGACTTGATCTGTGGCCCCAAGTTTAACGGTTTAAGAATACACCAATATCTTTTTATTTTAATCCAACAGTAAGATCCATTTGGACTGGTGTAAAAAAAAAATGGGATCGGGTGATATTCAAGAGGGGGTGGTTGTATGTCCCATTCAGATAGATCATAGGAGAAATTTTCAGGTGGGTTGTGTGCATCTAAGCTATTTGCGCACAAGCTCACCTGAAAATCTCTCTCTCTCTCTCTCTCTCTCTCTCTCTCTCTCTCTCTCTCTCTCTCTCTCTCTCTCTCTCTCTCTCTCTCTCTCTCTCTCTCTCTCTCTCTCTCTCTCTCTCTCTCTCTCTCTCTCTCTCTCTCTCTCTCTCTCTCTCTCTCTCTCTCTCTCTCTCTCTCTCTCTCTCTCTCAAAACATAATAATTCAAGAAGTTTTATCAAGGCAGCTAGAAATTAAAGAGGGGTTTCTCACTGCAAGAAGGCCACCACTGCCTGGAAAGCTCTCTGTCAGTGGGAGTTCTTCGCTTGATGGAAGCAAGCCCTGCTTCTCAACCCATTGCCGAGCAACATCAACAAGATTACCACTGCTTCCTCTTGTTCCCTCCTTGGCTGCAATATCTGCTTTGTTGCCAATAACAATGTATGGGACAGGAAGGCCACCAGGGCCAAAAGATCCCAAAGGAGCTGAAAATGTCCCTGATGCTGCCACCTCAGCTGCCCACTTTTGCAAGCTTGTTTTTGTCCTTTTCTGGGAAATATCATGAACAAATATAACACCTGCACATGAATTTCAGGCCATAAAACATGTGTATTACCCAAACAAGGTACACGTATTAAGATAGATAAGATGGGCTTAAGCATTTAAATTATCAATATGGTAATAAAAGATCTAAAACACCAAAGCGAAGAAGTGAACTCATTAGCTCTATTTAATTTTGTAAGGATCACAATGCATGAACTGCAAATGATTTCATTATCCAACTGCTATTGTTTGCACTAAAGCTAGTGAATGGAATACACTCTAAACTCTCAATACCACCATGATACAAGCTAAAAACAAGATCTACATAATGAATTAATCAGATAAGAATTTAAATATTGGTCCAATGATCAGAATGTGACCTTGATATAAATAATTTATGGTGGTCAAAACAACTGTATAGAAGTTAGCTTGCCAGTTGAATAAATCTAACCTGATGCAAAATAGTCCAATATTCAATAGAAATTGCAGAAATACAATCACCCAACAAGATATCTCAACCAACAAATAGAGATTTCCAACACAGATTAAAAGGGAGAAAAACATAAACAGAATCAGAGACCAACTTTCCGTTCAATCGTTACCAGAAGAATGTCAATTGTATGTGTTCCATGTGTTTTCCCTATAAAAGATCATTTATAACAAACATTACAAAACCCTGTTAGAAGAGTAGTTTTACTTAGCTTTTCTTAACTAACCCAACCCGTTACCATCCCTATCCCTCCATGAAGAATATCCAAAAAGCCAGCTTTCTGTTAGGGCTTTGAAATGGAGAAAATGAATCCACATATCTTTTGGAAAGGAACAAGATAAAAGCATAAGAGGGAATAGTTTCTGCATCTCGCAAGCATAAAAAACAACCAATGACTTACCTTTTCCAATAAAAGAAATTACAACCATTGAACCACATCAATTTCTTTTCTTTTCTTTTTTAATATTAATTGACCCACATCAATTTCCTGCTGCATAGATTGTCAATAGTCAATCTTTTCCAAAATTGACGTCCAGCAGAAACCAAGGACTTTTGAAGTGGCCTTCACCAACCATAACTAGGAATGGCAATGAGAAGAGTCTCCCATGACAATCAGCTTTGCATAAAAAGACTGTACAGAGAACTCACCATTAATGTTTGGCTCCACGATATGATAATCCTGACCTAACTCTCACATATGAGCACCCTGTAGATTTCATAAAATGCACAAACAGGGATCCACTCATCGTCTTTGAGATTATGCCATCTTTGAGAATATGCCAGAACTTAGGATACTATAATGAATTCCTCCCAACCACTCCAAATAATCAGCCACTAACTCAGGATTACAAACTATAGAGAATAAAAATGGAATCTTAGGGTTCCAAACACCCTAATCTTCCTCTTCCTCAATCTCCTTTCTCCATTCGAACTCCAAGCTATTCAAACATTCCTATGTACTCTATGAGTATGGTGATTTTGTGCTGATTGGACCTAGTATGACCACATGTCTAGCATCAGCAGCCACGCGTCAGGCCCCCCTGTTTGGATCAGGTATCTTATTCTGGTAGGGAATATATATATATATATATGCATTTTTTTCTAGTTAACATCCCACAAAGAGGAAGGGGTAGGCCGAAGAGGACGTGGATGGAGGTAATAAAAATAGATCTGAAGACGTGCAACTCAACTAAGAATTTGGCTCAGGAATAAGGGTATATTGGAATGGAGAAACAAAATTCATGTAGCCGAACCCAACATAGTTGGGACAATGCTTTGATGATGATGACGATAATGATGATTTGCGTTTTTTTTTTTTTTTTGAATAATTTCTTCAAAAGATGATACCTAGGATTTAGTGAAAAAAATTGAAAAGAGAAAAAAAAAATGATTGTCTAGAGTTTGAAATTTCTCTGGTTTTAGTTTTGCTTATGGGTGTTCATGACATAATGGTGCATTTTCTAATCAATAAACCACCGGTTTTCATACCAAGGGATTCCAATGAGTTTTAAATTGTGTAAGACCCAAGAACAAATCTACACATGGATAGTGATGCCTAAGACTGACTGAATGTTTTTTTTTTTTAGGCTTGTCTCTATATGAAAATGAAGTCTGATAATTTTCCTGGAGGAATGGAACACATATGCTTTGTTTTAGACATGTGACAGAAGTGTGGATGTATTTTTGGTCTTGCTCAGGGTCTAAAGGATTGTATTTGCGTTTTTCTTTTCTTTTAAATGATTGGATGGTGTTGGCCACTTATACAAGATTCATAATGGATTAAGTTGTTTTATATTGGATTATTAGTCTCTACGATTTTATGTATTCGCAGCATTATCTATACTCATGAAAAGAGGAAGACAGTTCCTTAGACTTATTCATGATAACTTTTTTTTCAATAAAATTGCAGCTCCTTAGACTTATTCATGATAACTTTTTTCAATAAATTGCAGCTCCTTAGACTTATTCATGATAACTTTTTCTTCAATAAAATTGCTCTAGAGTGCGACTTTTTTGTTTACTCTCTTCTCCTATTGGTTGAGTATCTCCCATTGGATTGAAGGTATTCACAGTGGATTTTCACAATCAACAGTAAGCCAATCTCTAATTTCCTCCTTGTTAAGTGGATTTTTTGTTCGATTAAAGATCTAGCTGCTTTGGACACGCAATCAATTAGATTGTGCTTCCCTTGGCTGTGTCAGAACTACAACAAGCAAAGAATTACACATTCAATGTAGACAATTTCCGAAAGATTTAGCTGAAACAAGTGTCAAATAAGGTAGAGGTTAACATATAGACATCCAGATATTTACAGCAAGCCACTCCTCACCATTGATTTGTGAGTAGAAAAGAGAACGACAATCTTTGTAACGATCATGTCCTGACACATCCCACAGTTCAACAAAGAAATCCCTTTCTGCATCACCTTTGATGCTGTTAGAAGAGCTCCCAGAACTTCCATAAGTGGTATGCTGGGAAAATAAAAAATAAAAAACTCGGTAAAAGAGATTCAAATGCAAGGCTTCTCAAAGAATCACTCTCTAAAAACAACGGAACATGTTACCTTCACAGCAACTGTACAACCAATCGTTTGAGGTGGACGAGAAATGGCAGAACCGTTTACAATCAGATGAACCAGAGATGTTTTCCCTACACCTGCAAGAGATTAAAAGACTAAAAGTTGAGAATATCAACCACTAAAACACATAAGCCAAAAACAACAGTAGCAGCTAGGTGCTTCACTTCAGTACTATTAACACATGTGAAAAGGCTCCAATGCATGTATGCGACTTTTGCACTGCAACAAATTAATTCTAGCATACTATGTAGTATACTCGTATGCATTAGTAGATAAGAGTATAGAAACAACTATGCAAAGACACTGAGCACATCACAGAGCAGCAATTTGAAATGAAACATCAAAACCATTATGGGGCCTATTTGATGTTGCCAAGCTTTTATTCTGAGCTAGCGAGGAATCTACAATAAATAAATATATATATATGGCAGTGAAAGTGAGGAAAGTATTAAAACAAATGAAGACGGGAAAGGCTACGGCCCATATGACATCCCGATTGAGGCTTGGAAATGCTAGGAGAAATTGGGGAGATTTGGATTACTAGACTTTTCAATAAGATATTAATGACAAAGAAAATGCCGAATGAATGGAGAAGAAGTGCTGTAGTACCTATATATAAGAACAAGGGAGATATACAAAGTTGTACCAACTATCGTGGGATTAAACTTATGAGTCATACTATGAAGCTATGGAAGAGAGTAATGGAGCAAAGACTTAGACAGAAGACCAAGATATTTGAAAATCAATTTGGTTTTATGCCAGGGAGGTCAGCAATGGAAGCTATCTTCTCACTTAGGCAATTAATGGAAAAATATCGAGCAAAGAGGAAAAATCTGCATATGGTCTTCATCAATCTAGAAAAAGCCTACGGCAGGTACCTAGAGATTTAATTTGGTGGGTTTTAAATAAAAGGAATGTTCCATAAGGCTATATTGAAATTATTAAAGACATGTATGAAGGAGCAGTAACGAGTGTGAGAACTACTTGTAGAGAGACAGGGGAGTTCCCAGTTACCATAGGTTTGCATCAGGGGTCAGCCCTAAGCCCTTATCTCTCTGCATTATGGATGAGTTAACTGCTCATATTCAAGAAGAGGTACCTTTGTGCATGTTATTTGCAGATGATATTGTGTTGGTAGATGACTCAAGAGATGGTGTGAATGCAAAACTCGAGAGATGGCGGGAGGCTTTGGAATCCAAAGGCTTCAAAATAAGCCGTATAAAGACGGAATATATGGATTGTAATTTCAATGGGCATTCAGAAAGAGCTAAAACTACTTTGAGAATTGAAGACCATGAGATACCAAAAAGTGATTCTTTCTGCTACCCTGGCTCTATAATTAGTAAGGATGGGGAGATTGATGAAGATGTCGAACATAGGATAAAAGCGGGATGGTTGAAGTGGAGACTTGCTTCTGGAGAGCTCTGTGGCTGACGAATGCCTACAAGATTGAAGGGAAAATTTTACAGGACAGCAATTAAACCAGCTAACCTATGGAACAGAATGTTGGCCAATCAAGAAACAACATATGCAAAAAAATATATGTAGCAGGGATGAGAATGTTGAGGAGGATGTGTGGTTAAACTAGGAAGGATAAAATTAGAAATGAACGCTTTCGTGAGCATTTAGGGGTAGCAACAATAGGGGATAAAATTATAGAAACCCGTTTGAGATGGTTTGGGCATGTCCATCGTAGGCCAGTAACGGCGCCGGTAAGGAAAAGTTTGGCAATGAAGGTGATGGCCTACCAAGGGGAAGGGGTAGGCCAAAGAGAATGTGGATGGAGGTGGTAAAAATGGATATTGATGATATATATATATATAGGGAGATGCTCTTATGAGAGCATCTCTCACCTTACTATGAGAGATAGTGTGGGGGCCCTCACATCCACATCTAGTGCCAACAACTTAAATGTGAGGGCACCCACCCTATCTCTCATAAGTAAGGTGAGAGATGCTCTCATAGGAGCATCTCCCATATATATATATATATCATATCTAAAAAAGTGACATGTAAAGTTCATGTCTTTGGTACATATCTCATGACAGTGGTCAAGGAAATGACAGATTTACCATTTTCTTCTCATGTTTTAGCATCAGTGCAGGTGTCCATTACATACACCAAATATATACAGAACTAATTTATCTTCATGATGAATATAAAGATTGAGATGATGATCAAAGAAAGATTTCGTTGGCCAATACTGAAAATATATTTCAGTATCTTGACAGTTACTCAGACAAAATCTACCTTAGCATACTGATTAAAACAACAACAACAACAAAAAAAAAAAAAAAAAAAAAAAAAAAAAAAACTTTCAGTATATCTCTGATAGTACAATGTATATGTATATATCATTTCAAAAGAACTTCTATTTGTGTGTGTGTGTTAGTATGAACACGTTAATACATATTATGCAGGCAACTTCGTGGGTCCCACATGGATGCATGCCAATCATCGCCATGGGAGGTAGGGGTGAAGCCGTGAAGGGACGGTCCAATGCATGGATTAGGGATATAACAAATGGGGTGTTTCAAACTTCAATCGAACATTGAGTAATTTTTGGAGTGAGTGTCTGCTCATTTTCAAGTTGCTTGCAAACTCAATTTGATAAGAGCAATCCTTCCACCAAACAACTAATACTACTCCTTCAAATTTGCCAATTTCTTCCTCCACCCATCCACAACCTGTCCTGAAAAGGAAGTGGGCCAGCAGCTGATATACCAATAGGAAGCAAACTTACATTTCCACCCATAAATCCTCCATTGTCACCAACCAACAAAATGTTGCTAAGATTGACCTAAAAGCACCAACACAGCTTTAAAGAACCTCCCTATGTCACCGCGCTTATCCATTGATACTCATACTCCCTAAAGCCATTTCATAGCATCAATACTATATTACCCCACCCCCAGCATTAAACAAATGACTCCACTTTCCACTCTTTCCAACTAAGCATCTCAAACACAGTTGTGAAATTAAAAGCTAAATGGTAGATCTCTTTGGCATCTCTCTCCTAAGCTCTAAATCTTTGAGACAAAACCAATGGAAGGACTTCTAGTATACAGAAATTCTTGACTAGAATTGAGAAAATTTACCAATTATTCACATTTCACACAATGATAAGCCCATCCAGACCATGATCTCAAGCATGCTACACATAATTTCAACTTTACAAGTTACATTCACACAACCTCACTGCCATGAATTCCAATGCCCAACACAAAGAAAAACCACAAACAAGTATTTAAGAACCCAAAATTCAAATAGCAAGAAAAGGGTATGATCAAAAACAATTTCCAAATAAAATACCTGAATCTCCAACGACGAGAACTCGAACCTGGCCACAAGGAGGTAATCCATTCTGCTCCCTGTTATCTCTGTCACGTTTGCTCCAAAACATGATTTCCTAACTCCCCCTCAACAAAATTCAGCTCCCAACGAAAGAGCAAAGAAAAAGAACAGGAACCCACTTCTCTTCGAACATACAGAATCTCAATGAACAGAGTACCAAAAGGGTTCTCTTGAATCTCGATCCCAGATTCATATCAGTCGAAAACTGGATCAGGGTTTCCAAGAAAACCCAGAAATCCAATGAAAAACACACCCATTCAAGAAATGCAAATTCCCCCAAAACTCAGTAGAATTCCAATCGATGGGCAATGCCCAATCAACCTCAATCCGTGGTTTCCACGCCAAATCCGAGATCTAATGGAAGAACCACCCCTCGAGAGCTATGAATCACACGAAAGCTCGAAAAAGATCTCGACCGACAGCACGAAAATGAAATGACACTCTCTGGAGATTATCGTCTTACCGTTTGATCGTTTCGATTGTGAGAGAAACAACATAAATGGTGAGATCTGAGCAAAGGGGGGTGAAATCTGATCCAATCTCAATGAAACCTGATCATGCGAAGAAGACCCATTTCGTTGATTAGCTTGTTTCGATCCGAGTTCCAAGATCCGATCAACCGCGAAAACCAACGGCAATTTCTTCGGTGTTCGAAGGAATTTAAACGGACGGGATGGAATAGCGTTTGAAGCTATTTGTAGTATACTAGTAATAGTGGGAATTACCTGGGCCCACAATTAAGTCTGTGTGGGGCCAGGTCTGGTGACCTGTTGATAATAGGAGGAGTTAAAGTGGTGGGGCCCACTGCATTGAAGATCATTTCTGAGATTGGAAGAGTGAAAGTTATGAACCCTTTTGGTCTTGGGCAGTTACTGCGTCTCTTTTCAACCGTCGATCTCTAGGTTTTGTTAGTTGTAACTAAGAGAAATATCCTATAAGGTTCTGATTATGCATAAATCCTTTGGACATGTTTGACAAAGAAAGTCTCTGATTTCATGTCCTTTGCCCTTTTTTTTTTCTTTTCTTTCTTTTCTTTTCTTTTTTTTTTTGTTTTTTCTTTTTTAAATTTTTGAACAAAATAAGAAAAAAACCAAACTTTTCTGCCTCAAATGGAAAATCATTTCCCATATGAGGTAGAAACTTATGTGGCATCGCAAAAAGAGTTTTGCTTTTGATAGAATTCTGCGTCGCACAGGTGCTTCTTATGAGATGACTGAAATTTACAATAACACACGATCGCAGAACGCATCCAACCACCTAAAAATGATTGTATTTTATCCGTTCTACCTTGTTATAATCTCTATGTTTGTAATTTTCCAAGATGAGGATTTTCATTGGTCTAAATCTTATGAATTTTATAACCATCATATGTGGGCTTCCACGATTTTATGAAAAGTGAAAATCTTTTTCTTAAAAATTTGGTTGCTGAAAGTAACCGGGTGTAAAAATGTGTAAAGCATATTGTATATCTCTCCCGCAATAATTTGGTTCACTAGGGACATGGGTGAATGAATGATTGAGGGTGCGTGACTTCGAATCAGTGTGCAGCTAAAAAAGGCATCAATTTTCCCCATACACTCAGTTTACTATCATAGGGAGGAGAGGAAACCATTTCACATAATCACATGAGAGAGGAAAGAGAAGAAAGTAAAAACAATCTTCTTGTTCTGTGTCAAATTTCTAAGAATACAAAGCAATGCCATTCCCTTCCTATAAAAAAAGAAATTATCACATATGATAAATTCTCTTCTCTTTTTCATATAAAAATGATTACCCCGCCATCCCCCTTATAAATCAAATCTAGGAACTAGGGAGTCCCATGTATTGTTAACTCTTTAATACCCTTCCCTTAGAAACCATTTTACTGCAAACAAATGAAGCTGGACCAGATTGTGTGTCCTACTATCCAATTGATTATTAAAATTTGAACACCTCAACCAGATCCAAGTCCAAGCAAACCAGTTCACTGATGTGATCGGCCAGTGTTTTTCAGAGTTTGTTAATGTGTATTGATTACAATGAACAAATTTTATCTCATGAATGTTTAGTGTATATGGACAGTTTATTGCATCATGCTTTTGTGCCTTATGTAGATTCATACTTTTCTATTTTTTTTTTTTTATGATGAGGACTCCCTGCATGATATATAACCCGACATGACTATTCTCTCAAGGCATGAATACGAAAACCATACATGCGTGCACCAAGTAAATCTAGGGCATAATTTGAGCATACTGCAAGGGAAGCAAACCCACGCCTTACACTAGTCACCCAACTCCCTGGTGGGTTTTTATATAGATTCATTCATTTTCAATCAACTGATTATTAACGATATATACCTTTCAAATTGTTGGATTATTAGTGCTTTTTTTTTTTTCCAGTTATCTAGTTCTGTATTCATGTTCATCTTTAATATGCTAATTTTTTTTATAAACTTTATCTAAGATTAAGCAGTCAGAAATACAAAAGATATTCTTCATATCTCCAGTGCTTTTGGTTATCCCAACTCAACAATTTAGTTGTGCACTAGCATTGAGGAAATGTAAAACTGCACAAAGAGCATTCCCTTGATAGGATATTAAAGAAATCAATTTACATATAATATTTCATCTGATGCAAGTATTCAGCTCTTCAGATTTGTGGCCACCTTCCAATTTCCATTACTGTCTTCCCACCAGCACAACTGAATAATATCACATAGAAACTGTACATTGCTGTTATGAAATGTAGCAAAAAGAGTAGAAGAGTCATGTGACTACTTAAATAATATGGTAGAACAAATACACTCAAATTTTTTTTTTGTTTTGTTTCTTTTATTTAATGTTCTCAAATATTGAAATGCACTTAGTGCTACTCAAGCTTGGTGATCATAATAGAGTGTATTTTGTTCTACCATACTAGTCTAGAATCTCAGAGAGACAATAAAGTCTGTCTTTCGAGTTTAACCTGAGCTAGCTAATAAGATTCTCATTCTGATCCATTTGATGGCACAAGAAGTTTAATTTGAGCCATTTGACTCTTAATGCACATTCATGAAAAAGCATTTTCTTTGTTATTCATGTGACTATGCGACTGTGTAAGTAATATGTCTGATTTAGAACTTATTATTTATTCATTTATTTATTGAAGTAGGATTCCAAGTCCAGTCAATACTTGACCAAATGCAAGTTTTCCAATAAAACTAAAACACATGGGAAAAAAAAATTCCCCTGCAGATTTGGTAACATTGATGGATCAAAGAACCTTAAGGCATTATTATAAGTATATTCAATCTGCTCCTTTTTGCCGTTCCTACTAAGTAAATAGGAAGACTCATCCTTGTTATAAGGGGAAGATTCTCAGAGAAGATCAGTTCATCTCTAAGATACGATCCAATAAAGTTCAAGCGCAGATACATGTATGCCTAAACTTCTGTATGGTTTGTTTTTCTGTGATTACTGAATCTAGATTTCAGCCTTGATAGCTATAAGAGAAAGAATAGTAAATTTGTAAACAAACAGTTAGCCTATTTGGTGTGTTGTACTGCAATGAAGATTTTTAGAAGTGTACTTGTGATGTTGTGGTGTAATGCTGCATGGTAGAAGTGCTACTCCTACAGAAGTTGGTGTTTGATGTGCAGATATGTAATCATTGATATGTTGGGTTGGGTTCAATAATTGGACAATATATAATGACAAGAGCCCGTGACACAGTGAAGGTGCTCACTATTGGTACCTTAAAGTTGTGGATTCAAGTCAGGTTGCTGATTTTAAAAAATGAATAGACAAGTAATCACTTGTGCCAGGTGAAGCATTGGTGTTGGACGTGTAAACATCAGTAACCACTAGTAGCAGACAACGTTTTGCACTTATTGCAGAGACAACTCTGTTGTTTTCATTCAATTTGTGGTTTGGTCATGGATGGCTGTCAATGGCCTGAAAACCATGCTGCTTTTGATTTCTAGAAATCTTCAATGTGATCCGACCTATCCTCTCTGCAATAGTGACCATGAAGACAATACTCACTTGTCCACAGGTTGTCCATACAGCATTTTTATTTGGAATTTCATCACCTCCAAATGTGGAACAAGGTACCAATCTTGCAATTCGGTTGCAGAATTCATGGCTAACTTCATTAGGAGCTCAAAGCTCAAATGGCATCACCACCATGTCGAAGTTATGTCTAGATGCTTATGTTTGGAATGTCTGGAAGGAGCTGGCGCAATTATAGAATTTTGAATATTCTAGGAAGACAGAAAATGTTATCAGGTCAGATATAGAGCTATATTTCTTGGTTTAAATGTTTCTCAGTCGGTTGCTGCTTGCAGGAACCTTCCTACAAGGGAAAATTTACCATCTTTATGGCATGCTACTTAGAGGAAAGAAGAATGGAACTTCATCTCTTCTAAGAATGGGTTTGTGGTGGGAATTTTCATTGATCACAGTGGGGAGATAATCTGGTCCAAATCTATCCAGGATGATAAAATATCATGCTGCTTACATCCTTGTCATGGAAATAGCCAAAGAAAGTGCTTGCATTCAGATCCAAACAGAGAGAATGATCCTCAAGAAGTGCATGCTTGACCAGAGTCTTGGAGCAATCGCTATTAAGGCTAGAAAACTTGCTGCGCTGATCAATGCTCTCAATGCTACTCATTGCATGACTTCAAACCATGGAAGTTTAGAGGTTTAAAACAAGTGAATATAACATTCCAGCTGTCCATTTATGATAGCATTCGAAGTGGCTCTTATTGCTGGTTTTAGCCTCTTGGGAATTCACTCTTCTAGCTTGCTGCTGCTGCTGCTTCTTTCTGGTAATGGTCTTGATTGGTGCCTTTTGTTGCTTTTCCCTAAGCTGTAGGGTCAATTTTTGCTTGTCCGGGCTGTGGGGCTGTCCCAGGTTAAGGAAGTTCATTTATTCTTTTGCAGGCACTCTGTATACTTGGTCCTGTTTAATGTACAGACACAAATAATTTTAAGTGTTTTAAGTACAGCCAGCTATTGCAAGTGTTGTAAGTACAAGCCATGACAAGAAGGGGGTTGTTCACTTGGTTGGCAACCCCTCGTATCAACCGGATATGCCACTCTTCCCACTTGTATGGCTTCTCTTTTCATTTGGGTGGGGCTGTGGGCTATCCTTCCCACTGTGGACCTCCTCTTCTCACCTGTATAGGCTCTCTCGAGTCTCAGCCCCCTAGGCTGGGGTAACCAAAAAAGCAAAAATTACATACCACAATTAATTCTGCAAACTCACACCTGTTTACTGTACAGACAACAATGTTATTGTTTTGATTTACTTATTGTCTTATATTCCCAACCAATCGCAAACTCAAATTGTTCGTTTGCTGGTCACAATGACAACTAAGTCACAAGTTCGTCAAAGTGATCAAAACATGCTTCTCTGCCATAAGGACTCCTAAAAAAATTTCATTGCTATATGACATCAACACAGTTTTGTTTTAACTTCAGCATTATGTACACCCACATCATAAGGAAAAAAAAAAACTTTGGCCTTATGTCCCATCATTTCAACATCATCATCTTCATTGTAGCCTTATCCCACCAATCTGAGTTTGTCAAAAGAGTTCTACTCTGAGACTTCAACTAACTTAGACCTATAACCTATACACATAAAATTATCACTCTAATCTAAATCTTTGAATTTCTAGAATCTATCTGTGAACAAAGTAATTTATTGAAGTCTTCATAAGCACCCAAGGCTGCATTCCAAGGCGCAAAATCTTAAGGCCATTGTATCTGAATAGTTAGAAATCGCCCCGAAGGTTTTGATTGCATTCAAATTCACAAAAGGAAGTCTTAGAATCTAAGCAGAAGCACATTGAGTACTGGCTACGACCTTTGAGTCTTGCCAGCATTAGGGTCTCCCTTTTTTTCTGTTAGCATTAGGATCTCTTGGACATAAGTCAAATAACCAACTGATGACTTTGTGAAATGTGGTCATGTCACAAATTGGAGGAGGATTACATCTCTATTGGCCACTGTTAGCCATATAATCTAAGACAATCAAATTATATATGGTCCCAAATGAGAAAAAAAAAAAATTTACTGCAAGGCTCACAGTCATTGTCTTAGATCTCAAAGCTAACAATGCTCCACAAATCTGATTTTCATTAGATGGCTAATATAAATCCCCATTGTGTTTAACAATTGACCCAACCAACTTGTCATCAGCTCAACGAAAACACAGATTCATCCTTGAGATATACTTCTAGTTATTTCCCACATACCAAGCGAGCATGACAATTGTTTGTTCCAGAGAAACATTGAAATGGGATACAGAATGAGAGTTTTAGATTAGTAGTCTACAAAGAATCATCTTCATAAAACCTGATGTAAACTCAAATTTGCCATATCCATAGGATTGTATTTGTGAGACAGATAAGCTAAATATGTGAAATGACCATCTATATATATTTAGGAGACTTTTAGACAAAAAGACATATTTTAGTTAGAAGATAAATACAATTATTCTTTTATTTAGGTAAGTTTAGTTGACATGGTCTCCTTGCTGGGGCCTTGGGTCTTAATCTTGGAGTTTGATGGATCCTAATTCCTAAAGTGGCACATCTATGACAGTAAGCTGTAGTATATACCGATTTGAAAAATTATATTATAGGTGGCTGATTTAGTCAAATTATTATTTTATCACACAACAAAAACTCGTTCAAGGAGATCAGTTGCTTTGACTTTATTTGTTATGCAGTCTAGCAAACTTTCTTAATGTTAGTGTGGATCACTATCATATGCTCATTAATGGTAGGGATGTAAATGGGTCATGATTCACCGATTACTCGGAGGCTTTGTTTCATTAAAAATCGTGTTTGGGTCCTTATTTTGGTCCCGCTAAATGAATAGGTCTGTATCCGGTTCCACATTGGTTCGGACCTGTGGACGCGGGACCGACACATTACCTCAATTTTCAAAAATCTCTCCTTAAAATTTGATTTATTTTTCATACCATTTTCTACCTAGACCCGGACCCGCCCCATATATGGTTCTGGTTTCAGGTCTGGTTCTACCATCTTCTTAACGGTTCCTGGTCGGATCCACCATAGACCTGGACCGGAACCGACCCATTTACATCCCTAATTAATGGTATATGAATCATAATAGTCTCATTAAATCTTCCAAAGATATCTAACAACCACAACATGATAAATTTAGGGTTAATAATCATCATCAAGCAACTCATGATCCACATGCCTTGGGGTTCTTAATTTGTTTAATCTAAGTAGGTATATATATTATTATTTCAAGCTAAACCAATAATCATATCATATAACCCAAGAGACATAATGTAAAAAAAAAGTTGTAAGATACTCTTTGATCCAAAAGTATAATTAGATCACAAGATTATAAGATGTGGCTCAAGCATAGCTTCACAAAAGTCAAACCACTTAATCTTCATAATTTTTTTTCCTTCTCAATAAAAGCGTTCACCAAAAATATATCCATGGTCTACTCTTTTGACAATGAATGAATAAATATTCAAAAAAGTAAAAAAACAACCACCTTTATCCACTTAAATACAAAAAACTCCACTTTCCCATATAAAAAGTAAAAAAAGATTCCATAACAAATAACTAAAAATAAAATACCATCATAACCCACTTATATTTTATTCTTTCTTCAAAATCAACTTTACTTCACTTGACTCTATTAATAGAGTTGCCAAACGGCCCCGTTTGGTAATTTTACTTGTCAAGTAAAGTCAAGTTAAGCATAAAATCAAAAGCACTTTTTACCAAAACTCCCTCCATCTTTTCCAAAACTAAGTAAAAAATCAACTACCTTTATTCATTAAAAGACAAAAAGAATTTCATTTCCCCATACAAAAAGTAAAAAATATTCCATCCCAAATAACTAAAAATACCATCATAACCCACTTATATTTTATTCCCTCTTTTTATTTCACTTCACTCCACTTTATTTTAAAAGTAAAATGCCAAACGGCTGAAAAAACTTGTAGCAACTACATCTATTTAAGTACTCTTACATAAATCACAGTTATGTGAGCAAAATAAATAAATAAGTAAATCTAAGTTATATATCTATATCTATTGCCAAATCTTTACACGTTGAATGGGAAAACATATATTACATCTAAAACGTAGAAAACTTAGTCACGAAGTATATCCCTTTGAATGAGGAGAAACGATGAGGAAATTGAAGGTTTGAAAAACCACTCACAATTCAAGTCTATGTAACTCATACCCGTCCGAACACAACCAGTCCTCACGTGAGGGAATTAAGACAAGTTCCTACTTATACCCAACCCTAATGTCAAAAGACAAGGTGGCTCAGACTTATTTGATATCTCTACACTTATTCCCATTGAGCTATTCAAAATTATAGAAAGAAATTACTAAAACAAGACATTAAAGCTCTTCTTCTTCTTCTCACGTAGATTTAGTGAAAACATAAAAAAGGACGCGCAAATTTTAATATCGACCAAAATGATCATGAGCGGGGATCTTGTCCCTCAATTTAATTTTTTTACATCACTGCTCATCCCATCACGAGCTACACATCCTGCCAAGTAAAAAAAAAGATAAAAAAGGACAAATGAGCGGGTTAGGGAGGATTTTTTTTTTTTTATCAAATCATCAAGAATCTAACTCCGAGCGTTTCTTTAAAAAGTTCGAAAAAAAAAAATCGGCCCCACCAAAACACGAAAAATCTCATAGTTCTTGTTTACCCAAAAAAGGAAAAAAAAAAATTGACACCTAGGTAGGTAAGTCCACCACAACATGAAAAACTCTCATAAACTTGTTTGCCCTAAAAAGGTCAAAAAATAATGACAGCTAGGGTAAGTCCACAACTCCCGGAGTTAAAAGTCAACTTCCATCTGATGGAGCTCTCTTCATGCCACGTGTCCAAAAATCATAAGATTTGCCGTGCGACGAAACAGGAGATTCGTTAGTCCGCGATCACATTTCGTCGTTTCCTAGAAAATCCTACCAATCAATCTCTTTCAAAGTCAGAAAACAGAACTGAAACGTCTTCCCAATTGCCAGGCAAGAGAAATAACAACCAAGAAGCAAAACGAGAAGAGAACAAGGAGAAGGAGACGCAAACGAGCTTCGCGCCAAACAGCGATTTCTGTGTGAGTGAGGGAGGAGGGAGCTGAAACAGCTCTCTGTTTCGTGGGGTAGTAGTACCATCCAACGGCTATCTTTCGATGGACAACTCATCCAACGGCCGTGCGAGCTTCTGGACTCAGGCCAATGCTCTTCTCAGGAAAAACCTCACTTTCCAGGTTTAAGAATATCAGAATCCTTTTCTCCTTCATCTCTCTCTGAATTCTCATCGGTTCGATGTGTTTCTGTTATTGGGGTATAGGGCTTATTGCTTGTTTCATTCTTATGTATATGTGTACTTGTAGTTGGTGGAAATACTGTGGAATTCTTTGGGTTTGGTACATTTGTTCATTTTGGTTTCATCTTTTGTTTGTTTGATGTGTTTCTGTTCTTGGGTTTTCGAAAAAATTGCTTCTTTCGTACTTTTATGTAGAGATACACATATTTCATGGTGTTTTTTTTATACGCGTTCCAATTGTTTGATGCGTTTCTGTTTTTGGGTTTTTGATTTCATTGATTGTACACTGGAAATTTCGGGGGATTCTTTGCTTGATGCCTACTGCTCTGTAAAAGAGCTCTGTATTTGGAACATTTATGAGATTCATGGTGTGTATGTGGGCCATTAGGAATGTGTGCTTGTGTATGTGTCTTCCTACTTCCTTGGGGTGCGTGCATATGAGAGTGTTGGTTGTCTCTGATGACTGATAGTACTGTGTTTGATGAGTGATTTCTATGGAGTTTTATTTCTTCATGTACTCTTTTTTATGGGATTTTTACCAAATAATTAAGCTTAAAGTGTAATTAATCGATTTTATGAAGAATAATAACAAAACCACCATTTAGTTGTTCGTACTTTTTTTTAAAAATGAAATTACCCAAGTTGACGATATCTCCGGTAATCTAACCCACGAATTTTCTTCTTATTCTTCTTGAAACCACTCCTTATCATAGCCATTTGATCTATCTTTCGGTGGGTAATGAAATACCACAGCATCCACTTGCCTGGAGAGACTTCTAAGTTATGATAAGAGTGGGTTTAGAGGAAAAAGAATATCATACTCTATATGAATAGGAAGAAGAAGAAGAAAATTCATGGGTTTAGACAGAGGAAGTTGATGATATCGCAAACTAAGTTGGTGATATCGTCAACTTCCTGTGTCTAAACCCACGAATTTTCTTCTTCTTTCTTTCGCGAAAAGGTTGGGTTTTTTTTGGGTTCTATTTAATTGGAAATTCTGAAAGGACCTTATCAGACCTTGGGGCTTTGAAGAGAGTTAGGGGACTGATTATGGCATGAGCAGGGTAGACTAGTGTTTCACGAAGAAGAAGAAGAAAATTCATGGGTTTAGACACAGCCACACAGGAAGTTGACGATATTATCAACTTAAAAATTCGTGGGTTTAGATACAGGAAGTTAGTTGGCGATATCGTCAACTTCCTGTGTCTAAACCCACGATTTTCTTCTTCTTCTTCTTCGTGAAACACTTTTCTCTCTTTGGCGAAAAGGTTGGGTTTTTTTGGGGTTCTATTTAATTGGAAATTTAGAACGGAGTTTGGGGCTTTGAAGAGAGTTAGGGGACTGATTATGGCATGAGCAGGGTAGACTAGTGTTTCACGAAGAAGAGGAAGAAAAAAATTCGTGGGTTTAGACACAGGAAGTTGACATTGATATCGCCAACAACTTCCTGTGTCTAAACCCACAAATTTTCTTCTTATTCTTCGTGAAACAGTTTTCTCTCTTTGGGTTTTTTTGGGGTTCTATTTAATTGGATATTTGGACTAGAGCTTGGGGCTTTGAAGAGAGTTAGGGGACTGATTATGGCATGAGTAGGGTAGACCAGTGTTTCATGAAGAAGAAGAAGAAAATTCGTGGGTTTAGACAGAGGAAGTTGACGATATCGCCAACTTCTTGTGTCTAAACCCACGAATTTTCTTTTTCTTCTTCCTATTCATATCAAGGATAGAAATAGCAGCAGCTACGCTACATATCGGCCGTCGCAACCGTAGCGGCGGGGGGTATAAAACCCCCCTTTTGACAAACTTTAGGGTTTTTTTTACCCTCTTTTCCACCTTCTTCACTTTAACAGCCTGTTACTTCCCTCTCGTGGTCCCAAGTGACTCCCAACTCCATTTTTTCATGATTTCTTGCCACCAAATCAAAACAATAAACTATTCTAAGGAATCTAAAGATTCTAAACAAGATTTGTCAGGAGGCTTAGGAGTTAGGATTCAATGTAATTTCTTAAGAAGAGACACAGGTTCTGAAGGCAGAAATTCATTTTCGAAGGTACAATGTAACACCCCGAAAACTTGGAGCTCTTCAGGTTTCGGAACATTACTTAACTAATGTTAAATCACCACATAAATCAAATATGCCAAAGAATTGAGCAATGCTTCTTATTATTTGATAGATAAATTAAATATTTCAAATCAATAAAATTCCTAATTTATAAAGAAAGAAAACAAGTTCCACATTATTGAAAATAATGAAATTCATCTCTAAAGTTCTAATTCCAAATCCAATATTCGTGACGCTCTCTTATCAGCCACGCAAGTTGAAATCCAATAGCTGATCCCCATCGTTGCCAAGTTTCTCTAAATGACCCGTACCTGAAGTGGGGCAAACCACTTATCAGAAAACTGGTAAGCAATAATTACAATACACAAGTCACTAACATAATGCAGCATAAAACCAATAAGAGGAAGATATGAAATGTTAACAATTATCTTATGATTCAATGAGATTTCACATCCATCTCTTTCACATTAGTATATTCAATTTTCCCATTTATGGGTCCTTATAATTCAAAAGAACTCTATTTTAAGAATTTCAGAGTTTCAATCCCTTCCCATAAGGAAGTCCTTTCCATATATTATTCAAAACTATCTCCTAGGAGCTTTATTCAATAGTCATTTATTCAGTCCCTGTCCACCTTATCACTCCATACCCAAAAAGGGTTCACTGTCTCATATAATAAAAGAGAATCTTTGGGAAATATTCAATAGTTCATTTGGGTTCAACAATTCATTCAATACAACTATCATAAACCATATACACCAATTAATTTCATAAAGAATTAGTCCCACATGATTGGGCTTATACATGTGCCCCACTTAATTTTAAAATTTAAGTACCCGCTTATGTGGCACTAATGGTTAATTTCTGTACATATCAATCATATATATATAAGGGTCTTGAAAATTCTAACATAGTCATAGTCTCTCCTTAATTTCCATAAACTCAAGTCAAGATAATTAATTTAACAGGACTTGGATTCCTGTACAATAGGTGGGTCTAAAATTTCCATACACCCCACTTTACCATATTAAGGTGTACAACACATCATAGAAAAGAGGATGAGTTAGCACTGTACTGTTCATTCAAATCAAGAGGATTCTCACACCTAACATTATGAACTAAAGGAAAGGGTGGGTCCCAAATGGCCAAATCCACATGGGACCTGGTTCATCTTGGTTGCCCATCAGGGACCAATCAGATTACTGATCCTGATTATTTATCAGGTGTATCGGTGTGTATCAGTGGGTATCGGTGGGTATCAGTGGTTTGGTGATTTTGTAATATATAATCACTGCCGTCAGAAATTTCTTCTTCTTCTTTCTTTTTATTCACCTATCTACGAGTCTATTAAAAGATAAGGTCTACGGCAACATAGACTTCCTTATTCTAACATATCTCATCTACAAAAATATATTCCAGATTTCCAGCACTAAAAAGAACCATGACAGGCTTGCTACAGAACATCTAGAAAGAGTCACGCCTTCAAGAAAAAGGGTGATCAGAAGGTGGGCTCTCCATGGTCAGATCACCATAGGACTTGGTCCACCTTGGTCGACCAACAGGGGCCCAACAACTGGCTGGCCTTGATGTTTGATCAGGTACCCCAGTGGGTTCCACAACTCCATCAACGAAAAATCCCCAAACACCTAGAAATGACGCCACAGCTGCTGTCATCTAATGATCAACGGTCACATGGGACCCATTTCAAAAAAAGGCTAACTACACCTTGGTCGACCAATAGGGACTCAACTTATGTTTGGCCTTGATCTCTGATCAAGTGCCCCAGTGGGTCCCACAACCTGATCTACGAAATTCACATTTTCAACCAAACTGACGCCCCAGACACCTAAGTCTTTAGATCAATGATCGGATGGGACCCATTTCTAAAAAGGGCCACCTACACCATGGTCGACCAAGTGCTGGCTTCCAAATCCATGGATGTGATTCTTGATCATATGGATCAGTGGGTCCCACTACCAAAACTACAAAAATTCACAATTTCCCTGCCATACTAATCTGGAATTTCCAAGATAAAATTGAGAACTGATGAGACCCAATCCAAATGGATTCTCCATCACTGAGATCGCCCAAGAGTCTACCCTCAGATCTCTGGATCAGATTTAGTATCAGGTGGGGTCCATGATCATACTACCCAAATCGTCAGATTCTGTGTCTGACGATTTGGTTTGTAATCAAGCCCCTGCGTTGGGGTTTCATTATAGCCTTCACTACTATCAATCCTTTATCAATTTGATATAGAAATCACAGAGCAACATCTGATCAATAAAATACCCAATCCATCCTATGCATTTATTTCTCAGTGCACTTGAAAATATTACTCACCTCCTCGTATAGAAGACTGTGGCTCGATCAATGTGAGACTTCGAGTATTGCATCCACTAGATCCTCTGGTTTCTGCTTCTCTGAGATCCTTCTTGGTTGCTTCCCAAGATCAGTTCATCTGCACCCTCTTCTCTTCCTTTTTCTATAACCCAAGAATGGGAATGAAACTATTCGTAAGAAGGGAGATAAAGCATTCCAGAGTTATGGGATAGGGTGAAATCTCTAACCTTCGGAGATTTCCCTGGGTACCAAACAAATTCTCCTCACAAGGAGATATTGTTTCAACTACTTAACAACAACTATGACTAATGGGCTGAGACCAGGTACAAATGTAACTAGTGAAATCCAACCCATCCCAAAACCCAATGGGTCAAACAAATCTGGGCCCAACCTGGCCCAGGTTATTACATACAACTTCATAAAAAGAAGAAAATTCATGGGTTTAGATACAAGAAGTTGACGATTTCGCCAACTTGGGGTAATTTCGTCAAAAAAAAAGGTACGAACAACTAAATGGTGGTTTTGTTATTGGGAGATGCTCCTATAAGAGCATCTCTCACCTTACTGTGAGAGATAAGGTGGTGGCCCTTACATCCATATCCAATGCCAACAACTTAAATGTGAGGGCCCCCTACCTTATCTCTCATATTAAGGTGAGACATGCTCTCATAGGAGCATCTCCCTTTGTATTATTCTTCATAAAATCAATTAATTACACTCTAAGCTTAATTATTTGGTAAAAATCCCCTTTTTTATTCAATCTCTCCTTTTGTTATAAAATTTTTTTAAGTGGCCCTACACGTTTAATGGGTGTTTTAGTGCAGAGCCAGTGACAATGATAAGGAATATAGAAATGAAAATACAAGAAATCAATAAAAAAAAAAAGGAAAGAAGAAAGAAATGATTTTCCATGGAATCTGTGCAAAGGTGGGAAGAAATTTGCGGATGGTTTTGTTATGAGATCCATGGTTTCTTCCCCTCACCTTTTCGATGAATCAACAGTTAGAAAAATGAAGATATGGATGGCTTAAAATAAAAAATAAAATGCTCTCTTTTTTTTCTTTTTATCTAGAAAATCCTCTTTTGTTTCCGTTTTCAAGCTACTCAATGGTTTTTACAAACTATGTATATTTTTCCACAGGACTGAAATTGTCTTTCTTGAATTGAAAATTTTATAGTCTAATCCCTTCATTTAAGGTCTTATGAACATTTTATCATTTTTATGATAATTTTTTTTTCGATGCTTCTTTTGCAGAAACGTTATATGAAATCAAATATTAGGCTTATTACATTCCCGTTTTTTCTCTGCGTGTTACTTGTCATCCTCCAAACTATAGTCAACCATCAATTGGACAAACCTAAGTACAAATGTGGCTGCATCTGTATTGACACAAATGAAAATGGATCCTGTGAGAAAAAATGTGGAATTGATTACTCTACTCTAGATCAAGTTGCCACTTGTCCCATTCCCAGCCCTCCTGAATGGCCTGCTTTCTTACAAGTGCCGGAGCCTGAATATCGTGCTGCAAGAACTTCTTTTATTCCATATACAGACTTGCCAGATGAATCATGCAGAAGGACAAGCTCGTGCCCTGTGACTTTCCTATTCACTGGCGGTAACCAATCACTTGCAGAAAGTATGCAACTTATTCCTTTGAATTTAAAAATATTCTCAAATTTGTTCCATCTCTATGTTAAGTTACTATAATACGATTCTTTTCCTGTTCTTTTCTGAGAGAATTGATCAAGTCCAACAGGTTGAATCACAATTGCAGTCCAACCCATGTTGTGGGACCACCGCAACCACGATGGCAATGGTATTGCAACATTGATTGCATATGTCCTGAATTTTCAATTTGATTCGATGATAATTACCATTGAGTCAATGACATGCTAAATGAACCATAAGACCTGAATGTTCTAGTCACTATTTTGGAGGCTTCTCAATGGATGGTGATAATTATAAACTGAAGCTAAGTTCTAGCTATGCACAATCTAGAAAAATTCATTATCCAGCCATCGATCATGCATATAGGTAAGTGAAGTGCGCCACAAAAGATGGGTTTGGATTGTAGTTCTTCAGACATTTTACTATCATTTCTCCCAAGAACCTAGGATTTAGGTTAGTAGGGCCTTTTCTTATTTTTTCTTGTCTAATTAAATAATAAGATTGCGGGATTTAAGATTTCTACCTTCTATTCTATTCCATATTTTCTGAATTCCATTTTATATATCTCCATAGGCTTGGCAGACAACTTTTTCACAAGTGATGTATTTTTCAATGCCTCGGATTACTTGAATACTTTATCCATTCTTCTCCCTGTAAGTTTTTTTTTTCTTGTACTTTTAATTTTTTTCTATGTATCACCGTAGTGGTTTTGATGTCCTTAGTATATTTGAAAGTGTCTAGTAAGTAAAGACAGTTTCTGTTCAATATGTTTTCTGGAATCTTTCAGGGAACAGATACAGAGCTTCGAAGTATAAATTTTATTGATCCTGCTTTCCTCTCTAATCGACCAATATATATCATTCTACCTCAATGCATGTCAAATTCATCATTTTCAATACCCATCAAGATAGCTAACAGGACATTTCAGCAAGGTATATACATCTGCTCACCGGTACTTTGTTGTCTCAGATTTTTTTATCAGATAATATAACAAATGTGGGTCTAAGGACAAAACCTCTTTTCATTTTTCTTGGTATTATTTAAATACTTATGCACTTTGTTATTTCTTCTGTTGCTCTCACTGGACATCATTTGTTATGTACTTGTATGGACAGACATTAATATGTTGAGCAATGTTCGTATTGACTAGATTCCAAAAGGATTGGCAGTCTGGGAATTAGTTTCCGATAAATATTTTCACTTGCAACGTTGATGCCCTACTTGTACCATATAAATACTTGTGCATGATCATTCCTCTAATATAATTTGTCTTTCTTTTTTTTTTTCTCTTTTTTTTTTTGCTTTACTAGAAACTTGGACTCACATACCTACGCACACTGCACATCCCTAACCAGCTGGCCAACAGCCTGGGACCTTGATTATCAATTATCATATTTGATGTGGACATATTGCATCCAGCAAGCCAGTTTGATGTAGTATTTCTTTGATGCCTCATGTTTTGTGGTATCATCAAACTTAGCAGCAAGTACGGGCATGTGTGCTTATGTTTGTGCATGCGTGTAGTCTTCTTCAGACAAGAACCAAGTTTTTACTTGGTTATGAAATTTTACATCTCTCACAGGAGGGAGGGAGGCAGAGGGAGAGAGAGATTACTGTGGTTATGATACCTAGTGAATATGCGCATGCCTTTTGTTGGGGGAGAGGGGAGTGTCAGGCTGAAGCTTGTCCAAGCCTGATTGTGTGTGCACATTACATGTTTTATTGGGAGTGGGGTGGGGTGGGGTTGTGTTGGGCCAAATCTTGGCGAAGTCCAGTTCAGTTAAGTCAGCAGGCCTAAAGTTCAAGCTTCAATTCATTTCTATAGCATGAAAGTTAGTTCTTGACACAACTCGTTCTATTTCAGGTCCCATCATCTCAAATATGAACCCATTCAGCTACTGTAGCTGAAACTATGCCTGGACTCATCCCACAAACCTAAAAGCTATGGTGCCTAGATATGGATATGGATACTGGCACTGAAATGGGGATCGAGATACGACTCTGCACTTTCAAAATTCTAGGACACTGATACGAAGAACTATATGAAATAATGGATTTGACAAGTAGGATGTGCTAAACTTGTATGCCAGAAGTATCAGTGCAGTATCGAGTATGGATGTGAGTGCCATATACTTGTATTGGTCCAACATGAATACGCTGGGCATGTACAAGTATCTGGGTATCATAGCCTAAAAGTCCTTTACTAAGTAGACACAAAAGGAAGTAGATTTATGATGTTTATTCCAATTTGGTCATAAAATCTATGTATTATTTTGAGGGGGGTTAGTCATTATCATCTAGGCCCTGTTCCAACCGTGTTGGGGTCAGCTACATGAATTTTGTTTCTCCATTTTAGTCCAATCATATGGACCAAAATAAATCACGCTTCTTTAGATCTTTCCTTACCAACAATCAAAATATTGGTACTGAAGGTCGTATTGGCCACGCCCCCTTAAAATGATACATATCAGGCATACATATCGGTTGCGACATACATATCAGTTATTGAAGTGAATTTAAATTGACATTAAAAAAATCTGAAAATATCCAAAAAATAAGAATATTAGAAAATGTTAGATTTTAATATTTATTTTTCTTAGTAACTAAAATAAATGGGGGGAGCAGACCCTTCACTGTCATGTAGGTCCTGTTTTATTTTAAAATAAGAATACTAATGTATTTCTTCGCCTATATTCATGTTGCTGAATCATATATTAAAACATAATAAATTGTTACTAGTCAAAGATCAATATTTAGTATTTAGTATGTATATTGCATGTAGCATCACGACATCATCAATCATGTACTATGTAAAGCACTAAATTAGTAGTTAGTCCTCACTACTCACTGGTTAATAACTACACTTACATCTAAGGGATTAATCTATGGGACATATAAATTTAGGAAAAATCTTACTAATGAAATGCTCTTTGTAGGCAAGTTTTGAAAAAAAAAAAAAAACAAAGATCTCATCTTTTCAAAAATCCCTAGAAATTCATTGATATTTATGAGAAAAACTCCCAAAAAGGAACGTGCAAATGTCTCGTATAGTGCGTATATGAATTAATTATGCTTCAAACATGTATCATGAATAATTTTCACTTCATTCCTACCCAAAACAAATGGAAAAACATAAAATATTTGCTTAAATTCAAAATTTTCTTATTTTAAAGGAATGCCCCTTTAATTTTTTGTTTTAAAACACTTTTCATTTTTTTAGAAGTGAAAGACATAACTTACCTCAAATATCTCCTTAAAAAAGAAGTAGAAAAGAGAGGCTTCTTTGATTAAAAGGGGGTCATTTGATGTATATTGGGGCGCATTGACTGATACACCCAATTTGTTGGCCGATTGTCTATATGACTTGATGTGCATGTGAACGCTGATGAATTGAAAAAATGGAGTGGTCTTTGGCAATACAACTGATATTTTGATCCGTGATCCTTAATACTTCCATCCATGTCCTCTTCAGCCTACCCTTTTTCCTCTGGACCATCAACTTACATAGAAAAGCTTTCTCCTTATCGGAGCCGTTATTGGCTTATGGTGGAAATGCCCAAACCATTCCTATTGTGATGTTACCCCTAAATGCTCCCCAATGCTCTCATCTCCGATTTTTTTCTTTCCTATTTTTTCCTATTATGGGAGTATTGAGAGAGATTTGGGGATTATTTGTAATTTTGGCTCAGTGGATTCATTCATAATTATGGAAGTAATTTTGGTTCAGTGGGCTAAGCAAGGGGTAGATCGATCTTGTAATCTAAGTGCTTCTATAATGTAGTTGGGTTCGGTTCAGTGGCTGGTACATGACTCTTGTACTCGATCAGCTGAAAGTTGTCTTTATGTATGCTTTTTATTTCTTGTATTTGTCTCCGTTTCAATAAAGTTTTATGTTTTATTGTTACCAATAAAAAAAAAAACTATGAAAATAATTTGTCTTAGATATGATTAGATTAGATTTGTATTATATTATGCTAGTGTTATATGTGATTAGAGAGTTTCATATTATCATGGGAGTGGGTTTTCTATTATGGTTGTGATTAGGTTTCCTAGCTTGAGTTATACTTTATAATTGGCTATTCTCCATAATATAGATGAAATAACTTAGTAAAGGGGTTCCTTAAATTTCAACTTGGTGAATGGAGAAATTTTCCAAAGCAAAAGACCACAACCATGGAAAGGAGCCATCCTCCAAGCACCAACCATACCACTTTAGGATCTTGGCAAGCACTATACCAATCCAAACCTATGGAGAAAGTGTCTCCAAAGATAAGAGGAAGTATCACAATGAAAGAATAAATGATTGATTATCTCTCTCTTGTTCCTACAATGAAGAGCATAATCCTTAAAATATTCTTTTTAGGCTATGCCTTTGCTTCTGAGGTCATCCACTATTGACAGCTTGTTTGCTACTTCCAACCAATAGAAAGCCTTGATTTTAGGAGTAGCCAGACATTTTCATACCTGCGTATTTGAAGATATATATGTTTGAGCCACTAAAGATGCATTTGAAGATATATGTAAGTCTTCGAAGAGAACTTCCAGAGGGGAGATGCCTTCCAGATATGAATATTCCCCTCTTCCCTATAAATAAATGTGTTAAAAAGCAAACTCACCAAAAATTTATACTTAAAACACCCCAGACTGATAAAGGAGACTCTCCTAGATGGCACTTCTCAGACACATTGCCTCCGATGACCACCTGACACCATTTTACCTATGTCTCTTTATTATAAACCAACCTGAACAATTTAGAAAACAAATTACAAGAAGGGCCCTCCAACACCAATCATCTAACAAAAATGGATGCACCTCTCATCCTAACCTTAAGGCCCACCTTCTTACTGAATACTTATACTATAATATTAGACTCCTCCCCAAAACTTGAAATAACTCCCCATAAGCTTGAGACACAATACCTAGGGACTCTTCGAGGACCCAAGTCCACTCCACTTCACCATATTTTGATAACAGAATCCTCCTCCACAAATCTCTTTCCCAAAGGTTCAAGTCACTTTACCTATTGAAAAATAAATAAATGATAAACACAAATTATTGTACTTTCACAATCACACATCAAATTGAACACCATTCTCTTCTTAGCATGGCCCTTTTTCATAATTCATTATTTTTTACCTTCTATCCAGAGGTGAAGTGTGTGCAAGGTCTACGTTTATGGCGTGATAGTACTTCGGTAGTTAATGATGAGCTGTTCAAGGGTTACCGAGGAGGGAATTCAGGGAGAAAGATTAATGAAATTGCTGCAGGTTTGGCTTGTTTTGCATTCTTGATGATGTGATCTTTTTCTTTCCATTGGCATTCCATATGAAATATTAAATTTTTTTTTTTTTTGCAGCTTATGATCTCCTAAACACAGATGCAAATAACTTTAATGTGTCTATTTGGTATAATGCGACCTATAAGAATGATAGTGGGAATAATCCTCTTGGATTGGTGCGGGTTCCACGCTCATTGAATGTGGTATGTATTCTGTAGTATTGATTCCAGGCAAGAACATGCTACTTTTTGCCCCATGACCCGTTTCTTATATTATTACTAGAAGTTGCAGTGGTGCTATAGAATTGTGATGATCTAAATGGTCTCATGTTTTTTTTTTTTTTTCTCACCTTTCCGTAACTACTATGTTATGAATTTTCATCCCTTTAACCCATGTGATTAGCATGAAATCCAGGTGGGTCATTAAAAGAGGCGCTGAAATATATAGGGTTGTGATTGGGTGCACCCTTTGTGGGGCCAACCTTGATGTGCAATCACTGGATAGAGGGATGGAAAGGTCTCCTCAAGCTGATATCACAGTAGGCAAACAACCACCCTATTGGATCACGAAAACCATGGTTTAAGCTCTCAAAGAACATAATGTTTTCCACTTTTTTTAGGGGATTCTGTATGATAAGCTTTTAGAGTTCTGCTTCTACTAAATTCCTTTTTATGGAAAAGTTCTTTTTCCTGTACAGTCCACATCTTGCTTCAAAGTTGTAACACTAACTTTGGGGGAGACCCCTAAAATTTACTTCTTTTTTTTTTTTTTTTTTAAATTTACATCCATGGTCCTTCCTAAAATCCACTCTTGTTCAATTTTGTGTATGTGTAGTTCACCACTTTCAATAGTTTCTATAGTTAATGGCATTCTGATTTTTCCATATGCATAGGCCTCCAATGCGTACCTTCGATTCTTCAAAGGCACTGGCGTAAAGGTTCTTATTGATTTTGTCAAAGAGATGCCAAAACCTGCAACGCAACTTACACTGGATTTTTCATCTCTTCTTGGTGCACTTTTCTTTACATGGGTGGTTCTGCAACTCTTCCCGGTAAGGAGTTTGCTAGTGTAGATTTTTATCATTATATGGTTTGCTGTTTGTTTTCATTTGTGGTTCCTATAGCAAGGATTTAAGCTGGACTTAGGACCCAACTGGTCCCCCTTGAGTCCGATTCTGGATTTGGGCCCATTTTTACCCTTAAAAATTATGAAAAATGTCTGAAGATAAAAAGAAAAATAATGATGTCCATGGGAAGTGGAAGAAGTTGAGAAGTGAAGGGGTTTTTTAATATAGAGGTTGGGATGTGGAAGGAGTTGGGATTCTGGAAAGGATGTTAAGTTGGGCTTGGAAGTGGAAGAAGTTAGAAAAATATAGAGGTTGGGGAGTGAAGGATGGTTTTAGATATAGAAGCAAAGTGGGTTTTGACTTTAAAATATAGTGGTTTGGATGTGGAAGCGTGTTTTGGATATAAAGGTTGGGAAGTGGAAGGGGTTTTAAATACAGACGTTGGGACTAGAATATATATATATATATATTTTGAAAATGGTGACTGAAATTCATTGCTCAAAAGGAACTGAAAAAAAAAACCACTGGAGTGGAGAGCAAAAAACTGAAAAAAGGAGCTAAGCACCGCCCAAAAAATGGGCAACAACCCCCAAGAACTAAATACAGAAGAACCATTAAGGACCAATGATCAGAGCATTTTCCCTGACTGGGACCAGAATATTAATGTGTGGTCTCCCTCAATAGATTAAATATGATGTACACACACGGGGTCCCAATCGAATGTGGGACTTGGCCCACATGTTAATACTGAAGAGGGTCTTAACTTTTAAATATAGAGGTTGGAAAGCAGGGATGGAGCTACATAGGGTTGAGAGGGGTCAATTGCCCCCTTTCAACTTGTTCCTTCCCTTTTAAATTAGTAAAAAGATATGGATAGATATATTTTGATCCTATCCTCTTTGCCTCTCATCAATTTTTCTCTGTCTCTTGTTTGCCCCTCAATAGTCTTTTTTCCCTCTTAGTAAAGAATGAAACTTTTAAAACACATAAGGGGATTTTGGTCTTTTACTCATAAAAAAGACAACTCATCAAATCACCAATAAGGTAAGCATTATGCTCTGATTTTTCACCTTTTATTCATTCCTTTTCTTCCCCATTATTGAGCCTAGAATCCTAATCCTAGCAAAGTTTGAAATTCATAATCACCCCAGCTCCTTTAATTTATTATCAAATTTTGAGTTTTTAGCATTTTACTTCAAAATCTGGGTTAAAAATAAATTTAATTTAATTCCTAAGTAAGAAATTTCAGGTTACTAGAAATAAAGGTGCTTAAAAGTTTTTTTTATACTAATTACATGTCAAATGTTCCATCAAGGTTGGTAGTTTAATTAAGTTTTAGAAAGAATTTGGGCTCTAAACAATGGGCCAAAGATCAAGACTTTTTATAAACGTCAACCCCATATTATGATCTTTAATTTTTAATCAAAATCATGTGCTCATGAGTAAAAATGCTAAAATTATGCAATTTACAACTCTTCTCTAGTCTTTCATACCCATTTTTATCATTGTTGGATATAAAGAGCAATCTAAATTCATCTCTTTTAAAACATTTTTGGGGTATAATGTAATAACTAGTCTATAACCTTTTTGTACCCATTATATTGTAATAACAGTTTTGAGGTAAAGTGTAGGAAGATTTTTAAATTTTTCTCAAATTCCTCGCTAAGAGAAACTTTTGCCCCCACCACCACCACCACCACAACCACACACACACACACAGAAATCCTGGCTCCGTCACTGTTGGAAAGCAGAAGGGGATTTAAATATCAAGGTAGGGAAGTAGAAAAGGATTTTAGATATAGAGGTTGGGAAGTGAAAGGGAGTTTTAAATATTCCCATACAGTCACTTTAAATAGGACTCATCCATTTACCAAAAAAGAAAAAGGGACTCTGCCAAGTCTGAGTCAGAACCGATCGACTCAATAGTGACTGAGTCTGGGTGGAGTTTTCAAACCTTGTTCTAAAATTGAAAGGTTGAACATAATATATACACAATGTCTATTATTGGGACTCCTTTAATAATATCCTTTATGATTTTATACTCAAAAGTGGCCTTGCGGCTATAAATGTGCCAAATCTTTCATATCACATTACAAATGCTCTACCATTAATTTATAACTTGGTCATCCCCAATCCCCATACCTTGGTTGAGTCTCATCACTCTGATCTTGTTTGCTCGTGTCTGAGGGACCAAGGCGTAATGGGCCTGCCAATATGCAAGTGATCCTATTAACAATTCATCTTATGTTATGAAAAATCCGCACCATATTATGTGCATCTCATCCCAAATGTCTCTCTTTTACTGAGGCTAGGCAAGTCAGACCAACTGTCAGTGTTAACATTTATTAGTCTGTGTCCAAAGAAAATGCTAAAGTATCTTCATGAATCATGGGCAAGACTTACATACTCCCTATGTTTAACCAAGACTGTAAATGGACTCTGGTTGCCAGAAGGCTGTAAGCGCTCTAATACCAGGATGGAATGTCAATTGGAATCATAAGATTAGATATTAAGGTTTTCTTTTGTGAATGGGTTTTGATGTATGGCTGATGCAGGCTAATTAAGTTTTAATTTAATAGAAGAAAGAAGAAGGAATGAGAGGAGGGAGGAGATGTTTTTCAGATAAAGACATGGTGAAACATTGCGACCAGGACAACCTTTTTATTAACACTATTATAACAATAGTAACATGCAGTTCTCTGCATAACCATACAGAGAAACACGATAAACATAAAGAAAATGAACATAACTCATTTTTATTTCCTTACAAGTACCATGTGTTGCACCTCTAGATCTGATTGAAAACCACACACTTCTTTTTACAGATCACAGACTTTTTCAGGGTTCTATTGATGCAGATACTATGTTATAAAAATTGCATAGAGAAATATACTGGCATTGCTCGCTGTCATTGTTTTCTTCAAAATCCATTTCAGTTGGGGTCCCCAATATTTATACCTAACAAGATGGGGCATCCATGTCCAAGTTATGGATAAGATGCAGAGTTACGGTGCAAAAACTGCTTGTTTACACTTCCATTTGAATTATACACTCATTTACCGTCAAAGCCAAAAGTAAGATCCTAATTCGTAAATATAATATCACCCATTTAGTATTTTTTATTGGTATCAACCATTTACTGATAAAGAAATATGTATACATTACATATTTATTTTTCCTTTTCAGAAAATTAGACCTACTTATTTACATACTAAATACCCAAAAGACCCCTAATTTCTGTTATTATTGTATTCATGTACAGTAACATGTTATAAATTCTTGTTTAAAAAAAAAAAAAAACATGTTATAAATTCTTGAGTTCTTGTGACTCATGGGAGAGTAATTCTAATGAAACTCTGATGTAATGTTCCTTAGATGTTCACTAACTAATTCATGAATGTCAACCATCTATATGGAAACTGGAATTCAGTCCTGTACTCCTGTTGCATCAACTTGTTCATGCACCCATGTTTTTTTTAAAAAGGTAACACATTGAAATATATTAATATGAAGAGTTAGTACAACCCAGTTTCTCACAACATCTAATATAAGGATGCTGGAATTACTATAAGAGATATATAATATACTGGAATGCCAACCAAAACTACACAATGGTGGCACTTAAATTACATATTCAATGAATACCTTCCTTGGCTAGAGTATCTGCCATCACATTAGCGGACCTACTTAAATCACATATTCATGCACCCATGATTTTCATTTGTGTTTCTATTTAATGAGACTTCATCTGCTTTTTCGAAAATATGTTTGAAATATTAAATCTGTACGGTTTTGTTCCTTTTCATTGTAGGTTATATTGGCATCTTTGGTATATGAGAAGCAACAGAATCTGCGGATCATGATGAAAATGCATGGGCTTGGGGATGGCCCTTATTGGATGATTTCTTATGCATATTTTCTTTTGTTATCATCTTTCTATATGTTGTGTTTTGTGGTATTTGGTTCTGCTATAGGTAACTAATATCTACAAAGCCACCTTTCATCTACATTGTTTTCAAATAAATTGTTTTGAAATCCATTCGTTCTGTGTCCAGGTCTCAAATTCTTCACCTTAAATGACTACAGCATACAGTTCGTTTTTTATTTCATCTACATAAACTTGCAGATTGCACTTGCCTTTCTGTTGGCAACAATCTTTTCAAATGTCATGACTGCTACAGGTTCGATTCCAATTAAAATATTTTATTAACAACAAGACTAAAGTCTCTAATTTTCTTTTCACAGGACTACCTGATATATTTCATGTCTGAATATCTGATGATGCAGTAATCGGGTACATTTCTGTGTTTGGATCGGGTCTCTTGGGAGCCTTTCTTTTTCAGTTTTTTGTTGAAGATAAATCCTTCTCAAGTAAGTTCATTAAGACTTGAATATTCGATTTTGTTTGCATCATCTTGCAAATCTTCTTTGACTTTTGAGGTTTAGGTAATTCTTTATTTTATTTAATACTTCGCCTATTTATCCACTTGTGTTGTCTTACCAGTATCTTTTGATGCCCCAAATATTCATCTGCTGGGCCCTAGTGTATAGGCACTAGGCAGTGCTTTGGAAATAGCCTAAGCACATCGGATGGACCTTCAAATGGGTGTAGTTCTGCTGCATATGGACAGACCATCAGCTATAGTTTCTTGCTTTTCATCCATTTTTGCAGGCCACTTGTCAGATGACTGAAAATTTTTATGCAGATTTTCAGTTCATCACACTATCTGGAGATTAACTCCCACAACTGAAAAGGAGTTTAGTTACTTGATAATGTTTGATCCTACTATGAAATTACGTAATCAGAATTGTTTACTTTGTCGGATCTAATGGCACCAATAAGTGTGCTTAATTCCCATTCACAATTGGGGAGATTTGAGATCCAGTGGTTTATTGAGGACAAGTGGGCCATACAGTGTAGATATACATGCAAGGCATGACCTTTTTGGTTCCGATCTTTTATTGTAGGAAGCTGGGTTCTAGTTATGGAGATTTTTCCTGGTTTTTCTCTATATCGAGGGCTATATGAGTTAGCACAATATTCTCTCTATGGGGCTTATATGGGAACTTCTGGAATGCGCTGGCCGGATTTGATTGACAATGACAATGGGATGAGAAATGTCCTGATTATCATGTTTGTTGAATGGCTAGTAGTTCTTCCTCTGGCATACTATTTGGATCAAGTTGCCTCATTAGGAAGTGGAATTAGAAAGAATCCACTATTTTTTCTGCGACACCTCCAAAAGAAGCCTTTGCCAACTGTTCGGGCGTCTAGTTTGCGAAGACAGGGTTCTAAAGTTTTTATTGAAATGGAAAAACCTGACGTTGCTCAAGAGGTAACTTGTGCTCTATGATTTCTCTATGTATGATCTTTAGTGCATTTTTTAAAGGTGTTGATCTTTTTGGTAATTGGCTAGCTGTTAATATTTGAAGGTTTCTTAATGCATTAGCTATCTGGTTCAGAATCTCAGTTCATATTTGAGTTTGTACTTTGTAGGTCGTAGTTTGTACTTGTCTTGGTTGACCAAGTTTATTTGTGATTTGGATTTCATTTTGGATTTCTAGTTTAAGATAGCGTAATTCATTCTGCATGGTTGGTAGGTCTAACTCCACTAATTTTATAGTCATCTAGTATATGTGAAATATAGGCCTATTGGGCTAAAGCCCACTATCCATGTAAAGCACCCAAACCGAGTCATATGTGGGTCCTATTCTTCAGGGCATTTGTTGTAACATGATCTCTTTTTATATTGCTAAAGATGTATTGTTACACTTTTTACAACAAATACCCTGAAGAATAGGTCCCAGATATGACTCGGTTTGGGTAGTTTACATGGATAGTGGACTTTGGCCCAATAGGCCTATATTTCGTAGTATATAGTTGATGAGAATCGAGACACCCATTTAGTCAAATGATTGCCTCAACTCACAAATACCGGATGCCTCATCCTCGTTTCAAGAGTCACTGATTGTAGAAAGTGATTCTTTGAATGCTGCTTCTTGAATGTCAGCAGCCTAGTTCCCATGGAGGCTTCTATTTTACTTTAATGAGATTGAATTTATCTCATCTTTTCCTAGAGTGAGTTTTCAGCTTATGCAGCATTTGGCGAATGGTTTTGCAGACTCTTTGGCAAAACAAGGGGTGGATAGATCATAGATCTTTAGATTTGGTGGCTGAGTTTTAGTGTTTCATTGTTAATTTTCTTTGGTTTTGGTGTCAGTATAATTTTTTTATATCTGCTTTTGTATTCCTATGTTGGGTAGAGTGTATGGTTATTGCATTCTAATCTTCTTTCCTCTCTTAAATGTAATTTTCAGTTACCAGAAAAAAAAAAAAACCCTCATAAATACAGGAACAGATGCCAAATGATACCCACAATAAGCGACGATGATTAAAACTATAATATAAAATGACTCGTGTAAATACCCGAATGAGTGCCAAATGTTCCCTGTAATTTGAGTAATGATTTAATATAATTGAGAGGAGAAACAGAGGAATGACAAGCTCATAGTCATGGCACAGTGGAAGGTGCTCACCACTCCAACCTTTGCGGGTTTTGGCCTGTGGGGTCAAGTTACTTAACCAATTACAGAGAGAGAGAGAGAGAGAGAGAGAGAGAGAGAGAGAGAGAGAGAGAGAGAGAGAGAGAGAGAGAGTATACCTTGAAGGAATGGGAGACTGAGAGTGAAGAATACCATTAAGGGAGGAAAGAAAACCAAGAAAGGTGCCTTCTGTGAAACTTTTCCCAAATCAATCATGTGACAAATCCTGTTACAGTGAGATACTAAAATAGGCTTAGAAATACATTCAGTGTGAATAAAATAGGATTATGAGACGAGATCCAAACAAAATTGAAACCAGAATCATCTACTTTGCATTTTGCTCTATCATATCAAATTTTTGAGTGGATTAAAATTATAATTTATTCTGTCAAACTAGATTGCAATTTGACCGAGTTTAAATTCTTTTTGTAGGTTTAGCCTACTTTGTTTGAACTTGGCTACCCTCTTTGTATCCCTATATATGAGACATGTTTATTCTATTAGCGTAGAAATCATCATCATCATCATCATCAAAGCCTTGCCCCAACAATATTGGGGTTGGCTACATGTTGTTTCTCCATTCTGATCTATTGTTAACCAAATCCTCAGATAAGTTTGCACATCTTCAGATCTGTTTTTACTATCTCCACGTCCTCTTTGGCCTACCCCTTCCCCTTGGGCCATCAACCTGTATAGCCAAACTTTTCCTTACCGGTGCCGTTGCACAGATAATTGACATTTTCTGCTAATTGTTCAAAAAAACATGTGTTGCAACACACTTTATTTTATATGAAGCTCCACTCTCTGATGTATAGGTTGATTAAGTAAACAGCGAATAATTTTAAGTCGGGTTTTTTTATCTTTTCCCTGTTTTCCGGCCCTTGAGGTCAATTTTGTATATGATTTAATTTGCTTGTCTATAGAGTACATTATAAAATATTATCTTATATTTAATTATCATAGTATAGTTATTAGTAAATGTGCACAAGACATAACAGTGTCAAAGGTTTTTGAGGATCTTCATTGTCCTTTTCCAGAACATTTTCTTTGTAACTAATAAATGGCAAACGTGCCTATGTCCTAAGTTATTGTTGGGAATTAACCTTTCATAAATCATGTGATGGTAAAGGCTAAGATGATGATGACGACCATGATCATGATTAAACTGATTGTTTTAATTTGAAAGTTATACATACAAATTGTTTTTGATAGACACAATCTTGTTTTCTAAATAGGATTTGGCAATGCTGCTGGTATTCAAATACTAGATGCAAATAGAACTTAATGTATCTTTAAAATCAAAGGGTGTATATATAGGCAAGGATGAAAAAAGCGGTTGTGGTGGGTATATTGGGTGACCCCGGAACGATACATACACTTGCTGCAAAACGTATTGGTTATTGGCATGAATCTAAAATGAGGTTAAAAAATTCAAAAAAATATCCAACAGATTTGGAGTATTGGAAAATGTTACATTTTTTTTATGTTCATCCATTATTATTAAAAATAAATGGGTGTATTCAACCTTTCATCCTTATATAGAACCTATATCGTTGTCACTATCATCATCAAAGCCTTGTCCCAACTATATTTGGGTTAGCTACATGAATTCTGTTTTGCTATTCCAGCTATCTCGGACCAAATTCTCATCTAGGTTGCACTTCAGATCTATCCTTACTACTTCTTCCATCCATGTCCTTTTGGGCTTACCCCAACCTATTAATGCCTCTCCTCATCATCATCATTGTTGGCAAGGACATGTCCAAACGGCTTACCCTAACCTATTAATGCCTCTCCTCATCATCATCATTGTTGGCAAGGACATGTCCAAACCATCTCAAACGAGTCTCTCTTAATCGATCACCAATTAATGCTATCCCTATATACCGAATGCGCTCCTTTTTTATTCTGTCTTTCATAGTTTTACCACAAATCCATATCCTTCTCAACACAATTCATGTATCATCGTATGACCTTAAAATAACAATAATGATGTACTTGTTCACTTAATTCATTCTGCTTAATCATATTATTAAGTAAAGGCTTAGGAAAATGTTAATGATTAACCAGTTGAACCAAAATTGATCACTATTTAGCATTCCTAAAATCTAATTAGTAATTTACCATGTAGTGTCGTCATTCATCAATCATCTCAATACCAATCATAACAAAATAATAGATAGAAATGTCAGACTCAAAGTTTTGATGAAGTGTAATAAACATCAACCATCCTTCATCCATGGATGATGGAACAATATATTTAGGTGAGAAATGTTTGAAGAGACATACATAGACCTGAGCTAAGTAGCCTAGGCCTGGACCAAATGGATCTTGGGCCCAATGGACTCATGGGTTCTTTATATCAACCCATGATCAAAGAAGAGTTTTATCTATCCTATCTCTAATTTGTGGCCTTTGTAATCTTATTTTGATTAAGATAATAACTAACCAAATCTCTTTTGATAATGATAACCTAATTGGACACTATGTAAACTAATGTAGGAAGGGACTGTGTGGTATCAACATAACCAATAGTTCTCCAACTTTTTTGTACTTTCTTATTCCTATTTTACAAATTGTTCCTGTCAAGCTATCAATCCCGCAGAGAGTGTCGGCTAGGATATATTCTAGTACCACCTAATTGTTGTTGCCCTTGTCCATATCCATGTTGGTGGTCAAGAAAAAAATATTTGGACCCAAAAAAGTCATATTGGTATGTTACTTGTCGTGCATCATGATCATAAGAGCCTAATTCTGATGATTATGGATGTGTTTCCACTGGATGGGTATGAAAGTATAAGACTGGACTTGATTCACCCACTGAGCAGTACTATACAGATGGATAACTGTAACCACAACCATGGCTTCGCATTTCTTTTTCCCTCCAATATCTCTTGACCTTTGCTCTTGCCCACCAAGGCCACCACCATTGTTCATTATCATGACAGTTAATGAGGATCTATATTCTCTATAGTGCAATCAGAGCCATCCTTAGTAGCATTCGAGGACTCTGAATAGTCTCATATACACCATGTTGGCCCTGTCATGTTGACTTCCCTTTCAATTAGTAGAATTTCAGGGACTGTGTTCTATGGAAAAATCGAAAGTTTCCAATCTTTGGTCAAAGTAAATCATGTAGGTTTTGATGTAGTCTTTGCATCAGGATTACTAAAGATGCTCCCTAGAATGCTCTTCAACCAATGTGGTTTAAGTGGGATTCAAAATCCTACATAGATTGAAATTTAGGGTTTCAAAGATTCTTCCAAATTGTATCTCAACAATTTAGAGAGAATTGGAGTATCTAGGAAATTAGTGAGCATGAAACCCTAGAAAGTCACCTAGGGATTCACACTTAAATCTGTAGCTTTTACGTTAAAACTTTTTTTGTGTTTGATATTTAATTAACATATGAATCATCATCATCATCGTGAAATCCTTATACCATCTGTGGAATGATGTATGAAAATGTTGTTATTGGGATCTTACTTATATTGAACTGATTTTTTTTTTTTTTTTGCTTAAATACTATCCACCCTTCTACTGAACACATGGGACCCATCTATTTTATTGTATTTCGGATTAGTTCAATACTTTCACATGAATATACTCTACTCGGATGCTTTATCATTTGTTTTCAGATTGATTTTATTTTCATTATAACAATATCAGGAACTACCCGAGCTGATTTCAGTCTGACAAGCTTTCTTTTGAACTTACTGCCCCTGATTTTTTTACTATATGCCATCATTCCCTATTTTTCTTTTAATTGTTGGTGCTAGTTTCTATTCATATCCTTGACGCATCAGAACAATTTCTTTTTTTCTATATGCAGTTGCTAACTTATTTATGTATTTAGAGGGAGGTGGTAAGACAGCTACTACTACAATCCAGCATGAGTCACACTATCATCTGTGATAACCTCAAAAAGATTTATCCAGGAAAGGATGGAAACCCTGACAAATATGCAGTTCGGGGGTTATCTCTTGCCTTGCCTCGAGGAGAGTGCTTTGGAATGCTGGGCCCTAATGGTGCTGGAAAAACTTCATTCATCAGTATGGTTAGTAGAAATCTGTGAAACTTTTTTTTAATCTTTTTTATTCTCTCTGTTTCTGAAAGCAAGCACATTGGTTTACTTGGCCTTCTCCTGTTTTTTCCTTTTTGACATTTAGAGACATGCTATTGCACCCCAAAGGGCCTGTTTGGCTCATGGTCAAGTTTGGACAGAACTTGTCATTTTAGAAGGATGGCTTCCCTTGCACAGAAAAGCTTTATCAGTTTCAGTTTTGATAGAAGTAACTAGATTGTTCCGCTTCTTAATGGAGATCAGGGAATTCCAGAGGGAAGAAGTTTTAACTCTATCAGGGTTCCAGCTAGAGGATATTCTGAACGTGGCCAAGGATTCCAGGATTAGTTGGATCTTTTTTTTCTGAGCAATGTTAGTAAAAAAAGATGGCCTATTTCCATCCAGATACTTCTTTTCCCTTCAAAATTCCCATCCAGACCTTTCCTATACGGGTGGCTAAGGTGGAAAAGAGAGATATATTGCTTTATTCAGAAATTTAGTATTTACATGTCACTTTTAACAAGAAGTTGAATACTGTCGTTGTCAACATTAATCCGGTTCCAAAGCAATCACATAATTACTCTACTTCTTCGAAACTTCGGATAGTGTTTTATCCTTGGTTTTTCTATTGAATGGCAAACTTCACTTCACACTAACAACATGACTCCCACACATTTTTCAAAATTTCATACCCGAACTTCCCAAAGTTCAAATGTGAGACTTTTTCCTTTGTTTATTTCTTGGATTTGTCATCCTATTGCAACTCCTGCTCCAAATGTTCATTGCAGCTCTGAACCATACATTTAAAATTTCATTGAAAAATGAGATATTTTTAAATTTTCCCAAATTTTTTCTCATATACCTATAGTAATTGGAATTTGTACTTGAGCACTGGTGCTTACACTGTCTGAAGAGTTTCAATTTGTTCACAGATGATTGGGCTAGTTATGCCATCCTCAGGCACAGCATTTGTTCAGGGACTGGATATACAGACTGACATGGATGAAATATACACCAGTATGGGTGTATGTCCACAGCATGAGTATGTATTGATCTCTTTCCATCATCATTGCAATCACCATCAAACCCCTGTTCTGCAGGTTGAAGTCATGTTATCTGTCAAAAAATAAATAGTTAAATAAATAATTAAAAAGGTTCATGGCTGGCATGGAATAGACTCTGTATGTTGATTGGGTAATGATTGTGAAAGTTTGAGTTAGTGTCTTTTCTTAACATTTTTTCACTGCAATGAAGCTTGCTTTGGGAAACACTAACCGGTAGAGAGCACCTGCTATTTTATGGAAGACTGAAGAACCTCAAAGGTTCTGCATTAACACAAGTAAGTACAAAATGCTGACTGTTACTTGTCCCACTTTAACTCATTGGTTCATTGCTTGTTATGCACAAGAAATTATTCATTACCAGGAAGATGCAACCAAAAAAAAATGCATCAATGTGCACAGTGTAAGCTACATTAATTGCTTATGAATGCAAACAGTTGTCTATTTAACCATTTTGGATTAAGGGCAGATGAAAAGGCTTTAATGTGGCAAAGAATTTATGGTTTTGATTTCCCGTCATAAATTTATTGAACTGTCAGAAGTAGGACATTAAGTCATTAACTGGACTTGAGCCCACTTGAGTTTTAACTCCATAAATTTCACATAATATACTCATCTTTCTTTAATGTATTCTCTAAGATAGTTGTTAGAGCTTTAGAGGAATCACAAAAAAAAAAAGGTCAATGGAGACAATTAAAATATAAGAAATGCATAATGGAATCGCTTTGGTAATTTTTTTTTCAAAACACCTACTATATAGTTCCAAAAATCTGTTAATAGTTCCATTTTTTTTCCTTCCAATCTCTGCAGCATCTGTCAGGGGGGTGAATCTTGATCATACTACAGCTGACATCCATTGTACAGCACGGGAGGGTCCCTAATTCATTTTGAATGGCTCAAGGAAGGCTTAAAACTGGCTACGCAGCTTAAATCTGGGACCCACAAGTCAGTCTAATATAGGGTTTACATGGCTCATTTTGATTCAGAAAAGTTTTAGAAACAGCCATTGTTGCCTTTTGTTCTTTCATAGTTTCTGCGGTCGCTATTTGTTAGGAGTCCTTGTTATATTAGAAAGTCGAGAACTTGTCAACTTGTCTTGTTCAGAATGTATATGTTGTATGTAGTGTAATATGTACTGTGCAACAGTAAGATCTCAATTAGCAGTGTACTTTCGAACTATAAAATGAGATGAATTTGCCTTGGGTGTGAATTAGAATCTCACCAAGATTCTTGAATGGTCTAACATGCACACATCTTATTTTTTCTTGTGTTTAACTGTTGCAGGCAGTGGAAGAGTCTTTAAAAAGTGTAAATCTGTTCCATGGAGGTGTAGGTGATAAACCTGCTGGGAAATACAGTGGCGGTATGAAGAGAAGGCTAAGTGTTGCGATTTCACTTATAGGAGATCCTAGAGTATGTATTATCTTCATTCATGATCAAGGCGTGTGAAGGTTTTTTTTTTTTTCCTTTTCTTTTCCAGTCTGGGGTGGTGGCAGTGTATGGGTAAGGGGGAATGTATAGTTATGGATGGGTGTGCAATGCAGCCAACATTCTTGAACATTCAAGCATCGGTCCCATCTTCATGCATGAATGTTCTTGACGTCAATGGGAATGGTTTTCTATACCCATCCATGATCAAACCTATAGACCGCGTTGCCACCTGGAGTGGCACATTGAAGTTTTGTTTCTTTCAATAAAGGCCATATTTTATATTTCATATAACATCTTTATCACATGAAGTTTGGTTCCATTTGATGAGTTACTCAATCATCTTTCCAAGAAGACTAAGTTTATAATTAAAAAGTACTTTATGGTTGTATGGTGATGGATAAACTTCTATTGTTAATGGTAAAAAACAAAAAGATAAAATTTGACAAGTACTAATAATGAGATGGACCATTTTCTGATAGTTTTTCCTTTTGTCCGTCTTATTATGTTGGTAACATGACCTGAAGTTCTGAACCCACTATCTCAAAGTTGCAATACTTAGCACATTCCCATGTGCCATGGACTCTTGTCAAGTGGCTAATGTTGGGAAGTCCCAAATCCCACATCGCCTAAATAATAGGCTTGAGATGTCTTAATATACCTGTATGGGCCTTCCACCTATGAGCTTAAGCTTTTGGGTTGGTATATGGTTTATTACATGGTATGAGAGCGGGTTTTGATCCCGTTGTTCTTGTGTAGCCCACGTGACAGGCCCATCCATGAAATCAGTTGGGCCTGCACGTGAGGGGGAGTGTTGGGAAGTCCCACATCCCACATCGCCTAAGTAATAGGCTTGAGATGTCTTAATATACCTGTATGGGCCTTCCACCTATGAGCTTAAGCTTTTGGGTTGGTATATGGTTTATTACAGCTAAGACTAATCATTACTTTTAGTTATGATAGGGTAAAATAAAGGTTCAATTTTAGGTTATTTAGAAATTATTACTTTTAGTTGTGTTTGGGTGGCCAAGAGTCAATTGTCCCAAGTACACTAGTGTAGATTAAGAGTTTAGATAAGACTTGACTTTCTTTGTTACAAAGACATTAAGTACAGGTTTTTGGGATAAGATGTCTCATTATTATTGGAATTTTATCAAAATTTTCATATTTTTGTAGGATTTGGTGTATAGAAATATGTTCATGCTTTGGATGTAGTTCTAGTCTAGGTTGGTTGAATATTTTTACTGGTGTGATTCTATTTAACATTCATGTTTATGTTTCTTTAAACTGTTCATTGAATTGCCTTTTCTGTTCAGTTTTCTCATTAAAAAGATGAGTTTTCAAGGCTTCAAAACTCTAGTTATCAAACCTTGTCAATCACACCATGTACGGTATTTAGGCAACCTGTGGATTATAATTGCTTGCCACCATATATGGTATAATAATTAATAATACATTTTAATATTATACTAATCAGGTAGATTGTTGTATTCTGGTTTCCTTTTAATAGACTCCTCTTTAACTTTAAAAAAAAAAAAAAAGATCCAGGTCTGGTTCTGTGTCAGTCTGGGTCTACCATAACTCCTGATTAATAATCACGTGGCATGCATATTCTGAGGTGGGTCGTACAGGACAATTTGCATGATAACCCTGTCCTGTACATTTTGCAGGGCATCATTAATAATTTGGGACACCTTACCCCCTCCTTACTGATCATTTCACTCTAATCGAAGCGGTATTTGCTGTTGGATTAGGCACATGGAACAGATGACATTCACATGGGAATATATCAACTTGTTAATCATTTGTAGCTGCGCTCTCTGATTTGTCTGAAATTTGGTAGTTGGCACACCGCTAATAAGGAGTTCAGTTTAGATTAAATGAGGTCTCCATTGAGCAGATTTTAACAGACAACAACAAAACAAAAATAAAACCCAGTTATTTTACTCTGTATCTGTCTGTGATACTGACCTCACTGATGTTTTATCATTTGGACATTATAGGTGGTTTATATGGATGAGCCTAGTACTGGATTAGATCCAGCTTCAAGGAACCTTTTGTGGAAAGTTGTGAAGCAAGCAAAGCAAAACCGAGCAATTATTCTCACTAGTAATATTTTCTTGTTCCTTAACTAGCGAACTTTCTTTATTAAAAAAATTATTTCTTCCATTTGCACTGGATTTGCTTGGGATGAACACGTCTGCGAAGCTCAGTAGTACCTATGAGTGTAAATGTATATTTCTACCACTTAGTCCCTGGCTGTAGCTTAGCTAGCTAGGGTCATCTAACGCCACCCTAAGGGCGAGAATGCATGAGTTTGGAAGGAAAGAAAAAAATGCATATGCATTAGTCTTGTTTCAGAGAGTTTTCAAAAAAATCACATCGGTATTATTTTCTCTATCTATGCTAACAAAACTTGCCTTATTTCAGCTCATTCAATGGAGGAAGCAGAGGTCCTATGTGATCGATTGGGAATCTTTGTAGATGGAAGTTTGCAGTGCATTGGAAACCCCAAGGAGGTAAAATAATCAATTTATGAGTATAAAAAGGTTTTTTTAAACAAAAAAAAAATAAGTACAGTGAAATACAAATTTTGTCCCTCGTAAACGTGTGTTTGTCCTGTTAAAGAAGTGCATGCTAGACCAACTAGTTATGTATGTTTTCCAATATGTGACCAACAATATTTTTATGGAGTCAAGTCAGTTTTTTATTTTTTATTTTTTAGTAGAGAGTCAACTTGTTATATGATTGATTATATTGTGAAACTTCTGTTTTCTGTTTCTAAATTTTTAATAAGCACTTGTGTTTTTGGGCATCCACACATGGTCATTTTTTGTTTTTTGTTTTCACCTTCTTGGCTCTTTCTGCTGTAAACTGTATTTTTATTTAGAAGAAAAATAGAACAAGCTCCACATTATTATGCCATATTGTTGAATAACAGCTGAAATCATAGTTATATTGGAAAAAATCAACTGAGTATTTTGAAAATTTATGGAAATTATTGATTCACATTATCAATGGATGTACCAGTATATGCTTTCCAGGTCTTGACTTTCGTGAGCTTGTATTCTGGTAATTGAACCTCATGTAAAAGAGAGTACAGTACCGTATGCTGATAGGGATCATTATTTCAATTTCATTTTGGTGGAAAGCTAAAGCTGAACCTGTGATCTTCTTTTTTTTTTTAAATGGTAACATGTATTGATCAAAAGCTTTAGAGTATAAAAGATCTATACTGAGAACTGTGATCTTCTTTTTTCATTAACTTAATTCATGATCTGTGATTATCACTTATCAGATGGTTCCAAATTTGGATATAACATTAAACGACATGGTTTAAGCTGATTTTTTGGTTGTGTTGACAGCTGAAGGCAAGGTATGGAGGGTCTTATGTATTTACAATGACATCATCTTCTGATCATGATGAAGAGGTGGAGAACTTGGTACACCGACTCTCCCCCAGTGCAAACAAGATATATCACATCTCAGGAACACAGAAATTTGAACTGCCAAAGCAAGAAGTTAGAATTGCTGATGTATTTGGAGCAGTCGAGCATGCAAAGAACAGATTCACCATTCATGCATGGGGTTTAGTTGATACCACCTTAGAGGATGTGTTTATCAAAGTTGCTCGAAGTGCACAGTCGACAAGCGGGCTCTCATAGTTGGTGGAAGTCTTGGTTGTCATTCTTTTGGCTCAATCCTTTTTTTTTTTCAAAATAAATAAATAAATGATAGGTAGATATGATGATGTAGAAGATAATGTAAAGTACATAAGCATTTGTTCAAGGTGGCAATGACTAGTTAATGCTTGAATGCATTTGTTTCAAACACTCTATAGTTAATGCTATAATAATCATAGTAGAATAATTGGTTAAGCTTGTTTGATTTACAGGTAGCAATGATTGGTTGAGTTTGTTGATCTTTGGTGGGGGTGAAGGTGGGTTTTTTATATGTAGTACTTCCATGTGCTGTAGTTAGAGATGATGATGATAGAAAGAGGGGAAATTATATGAAAATTGATCAAGGGTGTAGAGAGAGAACCCACTTTCCTCCCACCACCACCATCTGCATCATCTTCTCTGACCAATTTAGCAGTATTAGTCTTAATCGATTCAATAGGGTAAGACAACTGATCAATCTGTAGGGGTGTTCATGGGTAGGCCCGACCTGGGCCGGATTTGGCCCTAAAATTCTCATATTCTGGATGGGCCTCGATATTATTTTTTGCCCGTTTGATGTTTGGGCCTGGCTTTGGTAAATTGATAGAAAGCCGCAATACATATTGCCTCCTTTTTTTATATGTAAAATCAATACATATTGCATTAAAATCTTCTAAATAGTAACCGTGCCTGAAATTACAGTCGTGAAATCCGAACTCTAGAAATTTTCTTGAGATATGTCATTGAATTTGAAATGAAGAGATGGTGGGGGGCTTCCTAGTGCTTGGAGAGATTGGAGAGAGAAGTAGGAGATAGGATCTTGAAGAGAGAAGAGGCAGTGAATAATACTATTTTTGCAAGAGAGGGGAAAGGAAAACTGGCCCAGACAAGCCCAGCCCGACCTGTTTAGTAAATGGGCGGGATCGGGCCTCACATATTCAAGGTGTGCCGGGCTCGGGCCAAGAAAAACTGGCCAAGACAAGCACATCCCGACCCAATTGACTAAATGAGCGGGCTCAAGCCTCACATATTCAAAGTGTGCCGGGCTTGAATGAAGTAATCATATGCCAAAATGGCTTGGGCCTTTTTGTGGAAAGATAGGGCGGTCCTGGATATGCCTCAGCCCCGGCCCATAAACACCCCCATCAAAACTCCAGTCTTAATCCGATTCAATTGGTTCAGATACATGATCCAATTCAGGTCTCTAAACATTGCCGTGAACGCTCAACCTAGGCGCTTTGATAAGGCTTTTCATCCACACTCATTCTTAGAGCTCAACCATGCACAGAATGGTCTGCACATTTGAGGGATGAAAAAAAAAAAAAAAAAATCTTCTATATAGCTCACCAAGCTGGATCCAAATAACCATATAGCTCACCAAGCCTATTTCCATAGCCTCTAAATCTACCCCTTTCAAATACAATCTCAAATGACCATGGGATTTTTTTTAAATGTGGGCCCACATGGATCCATCACGATTATAAATTGTGGGGCTCAACGTCAATATATTGCTTGATATTAGCCCTTCAACATCTGATGTTTACATGGAGAATCCTCACCCGAGCTCATGGTGCTAGAACACCTAGTGGGTCCCACCTTAATGATCCATCCGAGTGAACCAGTAAACAGGGAACACCCCCACACCTTTTTCTTCCCATCCTCAAGTTGGTCCCCACAAGGGGGTGGTGAGCCCACCATGAGCTCGGGCAATGAGGGTCCATATGTAAAAGCTACAAATTTTATTTTGTGGTCTACTCTTCAAAAGGCAGAGGAGAGAGAGAGCTTCCTGTTGCTAAGAATAAGAAGCTCTTGGTTTCCACTTATCAGACCATAATGAAACTTATGTTGATTTTCCTTCGGTCTTTGGGAGTCTTTATAACATTCATTCATTTTTTGATACCATGTTGACAAATGAGATAGTACCCATCAGCTTGACTTTGGACGGATGGGATAATGAATTAGCCATCCAAATTTCGTCCTAATGGGCCACGCCATGGGTGTACCATGTAACAGTCCTAAACCTTGTATCAATAGCCAGACCCTGACTTTTGAAGCATCATGTTATATTATTTTTTTCATAAATGGGGCTTTTAATCACAACCGAGACCATTTGTAACAGCCTCTACTAAAGATAGTAGCCCACAGCACCAAATAAACTCTGCTTTTGCTCATTGAATCGGCCCAGTAATCTACCTGCACGCGCACTGGATGGCTTGATGGAAATGTAGTTTCATAAACTTTAAAATGATCTAAAATTTCACTTCAATTTGATTATCTTAACCATTTAGGTCACACAAAAAGGCAATCTGACTCACCCACCAATCTTTATGTTCCCTCTTGAGATGATTATGATTTATGATAACTGAATCACAATTTTGGACCATGTTTAATATATGAAATGCCCTTTCTAGCCATCCATATGACATCGATTAAAAACTATGACAAACTCAACCCGAAGAATGGAGCTACCATACCTCAAAATCGCAATATGATAATCAGCACTGCATTCTCTTCAAAATAAAAGATTTGATACTACTAAAGGATAGAAGAAAAGATTTGATACTACTAAAGGATAGAAGATGAATAAATATGCATTGCAGACAATAACTAAAAAGGAGTTGTATTACATCGCCAAGGTTGAAATCACTCTTGTTTTGAGGGATGTGCCCGTGAGCCTTGAGCCTTGTCACGCCGCTGGGAAAGGAACAGCTTTGTCCTCTCTAAAACACTAAAGAAAATAGACCCACCAATGCCAATCCACAGTACTCTTGGTCCTATACCCTGTAACAATGATCAGATTAGAGGTGTTACAAATATGGACAGTATCCGACTTTAGAATGCACCTGCCCCGAATGTTCAATTTGTATGTTAGTTGTATAAGGACTGTAGAGTGAGTGAAGATTTTCCAAGCATAAACCAGAATATGTGGGTATTTTAAAGCCCATGAGTGTGTAAACCTTATATTTACAGATACAGAAAGGAGTTCTAACTAAATTTCCAATAAACTCATGAAAAATTACTATTATTTCCAGAGTTGAGAGAGAGAGAGAGAGAGAACTTGACTGTCATGACTGTTCCATCCAGTGCACGACGAAAAACAGAAACTAGCAAGTCAGATGATCAAACCTTCAGAAGAGCAGTAGGTCCTTCTTCCTTGACAACAGTCTGAACACAATCAAAAATCCCTTTGTATTGGTTTGCCGATCCCTACAGGATGGCAGCATTGACTTTAGTTACATCCATCAATGAATTTCAGGAATATGAGAAACAGATAGTACCTGAACCATTAATCTTGTCTTAACCACGTCAAGGGGAGTTGTAATAGCACCAGTTATTGCACCTGTTGATATAGATAATCTAAATAAAAGAATAATAGGTGTGCCCTCCCATGCAAAATAAATTTGCATTCTGCTAATAATAGCCACATTTGAATAGGGAGCTTTACAACCACACTTTATAATAAGCACAAAGGTTCAAGAAGAGGAGACAAGGAACAAAACATCTAGAATCAAGGTTGAGACCCATATGTTTCAACAATGTAAACCATTTGATATGATAGTAGTTCCCGACTGTCCATGGTTCGTTTCTCAAGAGATCATAGCCGTTGTCTGGTTTAATGTAAATGGGAACTATATTTTCAACCATGCTTACCTCCTGGTTTTCACCCATTAGTCTAGGATTAATCTCTTTCTGGTCTTGACCTAATTGTTTAACGTGAATGCTCCATCTTCTCTCATCTTTACAATTCATTTTAAATCATTGCCTCGAAGAGATCTAAGCCGAGATCTCAAGTTTTAACAAGGTTAAATCAGAACAGGTAAATACAGTACAACACAATAAAAAAGCACATGGCTAAATTGTAACCAAGGGGAAGCAAATACAGTACAACCCACTAAAAAGTACATAACTAATTGTGTGTGTTTGCACGCACGTGCATGCGTTCACGTGTGGTGTATGTGCGCGCATGCATGCATGTGGGCAGAAGGGTAGGCTGTGCGCATGTGGGTGCGTGTGTGCATGTGCATGCGGGTGCAGGTGTGTGAGTGCATGTACATGTGCATGCATGCAGGTGAGCGTGTGCTCTCGTGTGCTCTCGTGTGTGTGTGTGCGCGCGCGCTCTCGTGTGTGTGTGTGTGTGAGCGTGTGCTCTCGTGTGTGTGTGTGTGTGCGCTCTCGTGTGTGTGTGTGTGCTCTCGTGTGTGTGTGTGTGAGCGTGTGCTCTCGTGTGTGCGTGTGCTCTCGTGTGTGAGCGTGCTCTCGTGTGTGCGTGCGTGCGTGCGTGCTCTCGTGCGTGCGTGTGCATGCACGCTGGTGGGTGCGTGTGCATGCATTCAAGGTATACTTGAGCTGAGTGAATTTAAGTGATAATCCAGTCAACTGATCATCCATGCAAGTGTTAAGAAAACAGCGGAATCTCACAACGCATTTTGCAGTCTGCCTAGTTGAGACACTTTCAAGTTTACGGAGTGGTTGCTTATCATAAAATACAAGCTTATGTACAAATGATCCATAACAAAAGATTTGCAGGCATGAAGTTGTACAAGTAATCTAGTGTAGCAGCATAAGAAGGCAACAACAAACTTTCAAAAAAGCTTTTAAAAAAATGAATGTCAATTTACCAGCAAAAGCACCAATTATAGCATTTTCAGGATCATTTAAATCCCTCTGTGCCTGAAAGAGAAAAAGTTAAAGAAGCATAAAAGTATAAAACCATTACCATCATTTTACAGCAGAAGTATTTCATACCTGGTCCATTCACATGATAATGAAGGGAAAAAAAAGGTAGTGAGAACGTAATAATTTTCAATTTGAATGATATTCATGTGGAATCAAGGATCTCTTCATTAGACTTTAAAATAATAATAAAAAATTATATATATATATGATGATTTCATCATATTGATACAGGTAAGAAATTATTTCCAATACAAAATAGGAATTGACACGATTATATGAGGGGTTGATGTTCAGAAGAGGTGATAGAACATAGTGATGCATGTTGACTCCTTAAAGTCACTGTCAAATTATTTCCAATAATACAACATGGGAAGTGACAAGAATTATATTAGGAACAGACGGATTGTAGATGGTCCTTGAAGTTGGTTATATTGATGGACAGTGTTCATTATATAATATGTGCCTTGAGGTTCAATTCACTGACTGTGAATTCCAATTTACTATCAAACGTTGTTTCCATGAATTGTCCAAATTCTCTGTTTGATAAGAGAGAAATTCCAAAATGCATCAGGATTTGCTAGAGTTAAATGGCTCAAGTAGCACCTTTTTTTTAAAGGTTTGCCTAAAATAGCCCTTGGACCAGGAATCATGGTTTTGAAAATTGGCCATGTCCGAGCTGACTCAGACTCTACACTTATCGTCTCCCTCCTCCCCAATAAAAACATGACCAAAATATATAAATTTCCTTAGTTTCATGTTGTGAAAAGATTTGTGAGGCTCTTGGAAACCGTCTGCACAAATTTTTGAAGATCAAAACCACATTTTATGTAAATCTAAGCACTCTAAGATTGAAGGTATTGTTCACCTACTGAGTGAAAAAACATGCACGGCCAATCTGTACTACTTAAATTCATTCTTAATAGTTAAACACAAACTAACTCAAAATTCATAATTCATACATCTTTTTTTTCTTCTTCTTTCTTCACTCTCTTTATCATTTTTCATATTTTTAAGGCTTTTGGGGCCTTAGGGTGCGGCTTGATCCAACTTGGCCAAGTCGAGACAAATTCCCAATGATTTCTCCAGTTTCTCCATAAAAACATTGCAATAGAATACCATGAATATTGTTTGTCTTACATAATGTACTCATGCACATTTTTTCCATTATCTTGCAATCTTGCTCCAAAGATCTGACATCAAGATAAACATCCAAATTAAGTTACTGATAAAAAATAATAATAATAATAATAATAATTGAGGGAACAGCTTGAAACAAAGAGATCTCATAATGCAAAAGTTCATTAATCTTCCATGAGGCTTTATCAAACAAAAGTCCAGGATCTCCACCCTTCAACTTCAGGGATAAATCATTATTTAAGCAACTCTCCAAGGAATTTTTTCATGAATTTTTATTCAGGCTTGAATGCGATCATCATCATCATCAAAGCCTTGTCCCAACTATGTTGGGGTCAGCTACATGAGTTTTGTTTCTCCATTTTGATCTAGCATGAGCCAAATCCTCAAACAAGTTGCACTTCTCCAGATCTATTTTTACTACCTCCATCCGCATCCTCTTCGACCTACCCCTTCCCCTTGGTGGACCAGCAACCTGCATAGCCAAACTTTTACTTACATGTGCCATTGCCGGCCTACGTTGGACATGCCCAAACCATCTCAAATGGGTTTCTTTAATTTTATCTCCTATTGAAGCTATCCCTAAATGCTCTTGAAATCGCTAGTTTCTAATTTTATCCTTCCTACTTTTACCACACATCCACCTCAACATTCTCAACTTTGCTATCTCCATTTTGTGCATATTTTGCTTCTTGATGAGCTAACATTCAGCTCCATGGGTCATAGCTGGTCTAATCATCGTCCTATAGAACATTTCTTCAATTTTGTTGGCATTCGGCACTTCATAAGCAAGTCTCCACTTCAACAATCTTGTTTTTATCCTATGTTAGACATCTTCATCAATCTCCCCATCCTTACTAATTATCGAGACAAGGTAACGGAAAGAATCTCTTTGTGGTATCTCCTGGGCTTCAATTCTCACTGTAGTTGCAACTCTTGGTATATACCCATTGAAATTGCAATCCATAAATTATGTATTTGTATGATTTATTTTAAAGCCTTTTGATTCTAAAGCCTCCGGCCATCTTTCAAGTTTTGCATTCACACCATCTCTTAATTCATCCATTAACACTGTATCATCTACAAACAACATACACCAAGGTATCTCCTCTTGAATATGGGCAGTTAACTCGTTCATAATCAATACAAAGAGATAAGGGCTTAGGGTTGACCCCTGATGCAAACCTATGGTCACGGGGAACTTACCTGTCTCTCCATAGGTAGTTCTCACACTTGTTATTGCTCCTTCATACATGTCCTTAATAATTTCAATATAACCTATGGAAACATTCTTTTTTATTTAAAGCTCACCAAATTAAATCTCTAGGTACCCTGTCATAATATTTTTCTAGATCGATGAAGTTCATATGCAATTTTTTTTTCTTCGCTTAATATTTTTCCATTAATTGCCTAAGTGAGAAGATAGCTTCCATTATTGACCTCCTTGGCATAAAACCAAATTGATTTTCAGATATCTTGGTCTTCTGTGTAAGTCTTTACTCCATTACTCTCTCCCATAGCTTCATAATATGACTCATAGTTTAATCCCACAGTAATTGACACAGGTTTGTATATCTACCTTGTTCTTATATATAATATAGGTACTACAATGCTTCTTTTCCATTCATCCGGCATCTTCTCTATCATTAATATCTTATTGAAGAGCCTAGTTAACCAAAAAACCCCAACTTCTCCTAAGCATTCCAAGCCTCCATTGAAATGTCATCAGGCTTCAATGTGATAAACCAATAACTATAAATGTTAGACCATCCTTCACTTTTGAAGCTTGAATGAGATCTATGTTCCTAGTGAGCAAGATAAATTCTCATTCACCATGTTTTTGTCATGACATCTGATTGCTCATTTTTGGGTCAGTGGTTACAAATGATTGTTTCCTATCTATCCTTCCATTTCTAGATCTAATTATTTTACCCTTCCTTTTGCATGAACTTTAGTCATCAGGCATAAATATATAAGTTACAGATTCTTTTTTATTATGCATGGCAAATGAATATACCAAATCATGATGCAAATGAATACTTCTGTTCAGGATACAAGGCATGATAAACCAATCAAGTAGTTGAAAACCATAACAGCATGCAGAAAATATAGATCTTGATATCAGAAAAAATTGACAGAAGTATGCTTACCGCTAGCTTATACCCTATCCTAAGCTGCTCATATAAACAGAACTGGATGGCATCAAATGGCAAATCTCGCAATAAAAAGGATCCATATCCCTAGAATCATGGAAAAGTAAAGGTCAAGCAAAATCCCACCTAAAGCAATTCATAACTTATAGCAACTACTGGCATCCAGAAACAAGAGAAGGCAGGGAAATGGCTTGATCTGGCAGTCTATATCATATATGGATTAAAGCCCTTATTTAACCAATCTCCAGAATCATCATTAAGCAACACCACCTACTATCATGTGTATTAGTCACAAACAATTGAAGAGGGGCACGCATCATTATTTTAAAATGATAAAGCATACCGCATAAAGACCTTTGAAACCCTCTTTAGCAACAATAAGGCGGACAGCATCAGGCGCAGAAGCAAATTGCCCGGTTTGCATCCTTTGCTTGACGACCTAGAAATCACTGAAGATGAGGAGCATACTGAATTAAATTAAAAACATGACGAGTGAGGGAGTAAGTGTAATACCTCTGTTGGGACACGAACAAGAGAAGAAGCAGCGCCTCCAATTGCTCCTGCAGTCTGCATAAATGTTGAAACATTTTAAAGAAACAAAGAAGCCCAACAAAAAGAACAATACCATCATCCCACATAACATCCTGTGGCTAACAAGAACCAGAATGAGTTCATTATCACTAATAGGGCCCATTTGTCAATCTACTTGTAAAATAAAGGCAAAGTAAAGCCTCTATTTTCCAGACATGAAAAGACCCATGGGTCATATCAAAAGTACACAAATTCAAAATTCTCCCATACTTATTCAAAAAAAAAAAAGTCAAAAAGCAATTCTTCAAACCACCAAATGACAAAAAAAATTCACTTTTAACACAAAAGGTCAAAAAGATTCCTTACCAATCCACAAAAAACAAAAGACCATTATAACCCCTTATATTTTATTCTCTCTTGATTTGATGCTCTACTTTACCTTTATTTTACGAGAAATTTACCAAAGGGGAATTCAATGTTAGAATTGTGATCAAACATGCAGACATATACACGATACTGAGTAGAAGGACTTCAATGCACTGATGCTTTACACTTAAAAGAAATGCATTGCATACAATTTTAAAAACACACACACACATTCTAATGCTTTTCATCAAATATATTCCCACATAGATGAGACTTGAGAGTTGAGGGGCCTAAACATAAAATCAATATATATATTTTTTTATTCAAATGGTATAATTATCCTGTATCAAAATAAAAATAATGGCCTGTACAGTATATGAGGACTATACTAACAAGGCAACCCGCAGGTTAGGTTCAAAACACATGCCTAAAACCCTACCATCAATTGAAACACACCTCTCATTTTGACAGAGAAACTACATTTCCCTACACCATGCCATAGACCCCTTGTTCAGCCAAAATATCGGCTTCCTTGTTGGCACTGAGAAGTATGAGGGTCAATGAGTCATTAACTACTCTTGCCATATCTAGCCTCCATGGTTGAAAATCTCAGACGCAGTGGGTATCATGGTCAGCCTGAAAATCGATACATAGCACTTTGTGGCTGTTGCAGACTGTCACAGCATGACATTTTATGTCCATAAAAATCCAAAAAATCTAAAATATTAAAAATGCTAGAAGCTAATTTTATTTTATTTTTTTCATTAAGGCACATCATAAAGCACTTTATCAGTTGTTGGAGTATGTGGGTCAATGAGTCACTAACTACTCTTGCCATATCTAGCACCCATGGTTGAAAATCTCAGACACAGTGGGTATCATGGTCAGCCTGAAAATCGATACATAGCACTTTGTTGCTGTTGCAGACTGTCACAGCATGACTTTTTATGCCCATAAAAAATCCAAAAAATCTAAAATATTAAAAATGCTAGAATCAATTTTATTTTATTTTATTTTCATTAAGGCACATCATAAAGCACTTTATCAGTCTCCCAAATCATGTATGTTTGTATTGCTGTAGTATTTCAAATTGTTGAATCTATCAAGTATCAACTTTTAATCAATGATGCCCGGATACGGCATGGATACGATAGGGACATGGCATGGATACGGAAGGGACACGGATTTTACATATAAAAGTGAAGTATCGGTTCAGTCAGGGAGGCAACTGACCCCTGTTGGTAGGCCCACTCTTTGGCTGTGGCTTAACTCTTTGGAGGATTATTCCATTCACCATTTTCTGGTCAACTTGGAAAGAAAGAGATGATCCCATCTTCAACATGTCCTGTGGATCACTGGAAGACATTATTCCTATCATTATACTTAAAGCACAAGGGTGGGCTCGATTGGAAGGAATATGACGAGTTGAAGGAGGAGGACATCATGTACAATAGGATATGAATATGATACAACACAATACATTGCCCATTTTGAAGTATCTGTGCATCAAAGCTTTTAATGATTCCACCAAATATAAAAGAATGAACATCAAGGCCCATCATTTCAATAATCTGAATATTGGACCATGGGCTGCACTTTACAAACATACAGCCATTGATAGCATTAGCTAGAGTTCATATGATTTTTGTGCTCCCCTATGAGGCCCACCTAGATGCATGGCAATCTAGGAGATAAGGGGATGGAAATGCCTCATCATGGATAAAGATTGGGAAAAAATCAACCTCACCAGTCACCAGTCCTAACCAGTGATTTAAGGGTCTTAAAGCCTCATTGTCTCTCAAGTCTTACATCAGGCAACACTGCACATATATCCAAACCCTCACACATATCAGTCCTCTCTAGTATTGGAACTCACCCCTGATTTGACAATGATCTGACCTTTATCAATCACAGGATTAAAGTATTACAATAGTTTCATTTAAAATTTCATTAATTTCAAGGGCTTAAAACTTAAAGAAACCATTTCTAACCAATTTGTTGAATAAAATTCAATAGAAAGGAACACAAGGGTATACACATACCTTTATTAAGCTCTCACTCAAGCCAAAGTCCGCGTAACATTTTTTTTATCTTTTATTCTGAAACAACACCGATTCGGTGTTTTTAGCACAAAATCAAGTTCAAATAAGGAGGAGAGGAAGCTAAAGCAGTGTTTCTCACACAGAAAACCTAAAATGGGCATATGAAGATAGGGATATCGGCCAAGAATATCATACTATCGGTGATAGCGGTAATTAATACTTCAAAAGAACAAGCAACCTTCCACCTTGTGATATGTTGAATAATCATTGCAGCACTTCATTTTCATTCCATTACAGTTCTACCAACAAGATGAAAAGGACTGTTCTACTTCCAAGGTAATGATGTGCAGAATCTTTATGTCAGGATGATATCTGAAATAATGAACAGGAAAATTGAAGTGCAGAAAATAAAAGCAAATTATTTATCTTCTGCAACACAAAGAAAAATGTTATGCATGCAATTTTACAGAAGATAGGAAGTGACGGATGAAATTGTTTTGAGTCCATACATAACAATGTGACATCAGAGTACAGCATGCATATTCATGAATTCATACCCACTTACCAAATGAGCTAGAGCACTGAGGTTTTCAGGGAAGATCTTTAGCAATTTTTGCTTTGTAGGTTCATATACACCAACAAAAATGGCAGAAGCCCTGAAGATATAGGACTAAAATCAATTGACAATCAACTGGAAATCTACTCACCATATATGAATTGATGATAGATTGCAAATGTAGAAAGGATGCATTTCCAAAATAAAACAAATAGAGACATGATTCATATAATAATTCTACAGAAAGCATTATAACGAATATGTTTTAGGCATGAAGAATTAATAAGAATTCATTCATCAACATTGATTGTAAGGGAAAAAGATAGAATTTTTCACAATGTCATAAAAGTAATTTCTGGCCTTTATTAAGGAGCCTCTATCTATTATATTAGCTGTTAAAAGGTGACCTGTGACCCTACATGACAGGATTCCACTGACTCTGTAAAAAGGAAAATACCTTCAGGCCAATAGACAGTGTGTTAAAGAGCACCACCTAATGGAATGTGAGATTTTTAGCTAGAAAGTATTTCACATAATATCACAAAGTTGGTTCTCTTTCCATGAATCACCAAGCAGAAAATTGGTGGAAAGATAAAATAAATGCAAAGTTGACCAACTCTTGAAATCAATCTCATCTTAAGCTGCTGTACACAACTAGTATAATTTGTACTTGCATAAAGTGTTGCTAAAATTTGAAATCACATGTACTTAAATCTAAGTGGGGTAGATCTGCGAGAAGTAAAACAATCTTGGGACTACAGTGACCAAATTACGACATTTTTTTCTACTCCAATGATTGGCTCGCATTCATTAAACAATTAGGCTGAACAGGAAATTCCTAAAATATTTACGTTGAAAACTTAAACCCATTAATAGTTAGAAATATGGATAATACCTTAAATATTTTAACTAAATATCATCATTGATGCTATCCACTAATCCCTATTTAGGGCTATGTCCTCATATATCCACTAACCCCTATTTCAGGCTCTGGTCTCATATATGTATGTGTGTAGAGGAGAGAGGGGGGGCGGGAAAGGGATTATCATTAAGCAATTAGCCTCCTGGCCTGTGGGACCTGCTTGGATGTATGGAAATCCAGTTCCCTCCCAAGCTGAGGCCTTTCAGAGGAGTCTCTTCCCCATACAAATTTTATATGTGTAGAAGCAAGGGAGGATTTGTTTTGCAGGCCTCTCCCTCTAGCCTTCTCAATGTACAGCTTTCTTTATTATTATTAGTTTTTTTTTTTTTTTTTATAACCCAGGGTATCTCCCGCCACCCAACCCAGCTAGGAGCCTTTGGCCCTGAGCCCAAGGGACACTCGATTCTGGACAGCAGAGAACTAATCCCTAGGGGCACATGCAAACCCTCCTATCCACATGCACCGGGTAAAACTATGGGAGGTGGCCAACGAAGGTAGGTGTTGAACACAAGGCCTCTCCAATTCCTGAGGCGCATAGTCGTTGGCCAACTGAGTTATCACTCGCTGGTTCAATGTATAGCTTTCTTATGCTGCAAATTTTAATCTAATAAAATCATTTCCATTCAGGAAAAAAAGAGGAGGGGATCAAAAGATCTATCTAGGGTCTGGGGATGTGCAGAAAATGGGGGGAATCTGATCATCTTAACTCTTGATTTACAGGCTTTAGAGTCGAACAATTGCCATCTCTTAGATGAAGTGTCAGATCAAAGAAATGATGTAGGAGTGCAAGTTTAGTGATGTAAGAGTAGGGAAACTGAGTTGGTAAAAAATGAAAATAACTTAGTGCCACAGGGTGATAGATTTCAATATTAAAGAGCGCTATTGGAACAAAACAGAGGGTTTGTGACAGATTTAGCAAATAGGATTGGTGTAGGGTGTACAAATTGGAGAAATCCAGTGAAGTAGTGATTGTCTCAGTGCCACTTAGACTGAAAGGACATTTTATATTACGGTACGTTAAATTGCATTGTTGTATGGTCTTGAATGTTGGGTAACAATGAAATGAAAATTAAAGAAGCAGCAGTAAATAGGGAAATGATGCGCATGCTAAGATGCATGTATGGAGTTCCTAGAAAAGATAGAAGTAGTAATGAGCAAAAAAGAGGAAACTTGGATCGGCTCCAATATGGTATAAATTAAGAACTGTGGTTAGAGATGTTTTGGGCACATACCCAGAAGATGGAAACAACCTTTGTATGATGCATTGAGGGGTTACAGCTAAAAGGTCAAGGAACTCAGCCTGGGGAGAGAATAAAGGCCTTGAATGAAGTACTGAGAAAAGACATGATGAACTGTGGACTTAGCAAAAACATGGTTTTAGATAGGGTTAAGAGGAAAAGTCCTAACTCATAAAGCCGACCCTAGCCAAATGGGACAGGGCTTCGTTGATGATGATAAGTGTGTAGAGATAGATAGATAGATATATATATATATATATATATATAGAGAGAGAGAGAGAGAGATCACCAAATAACCAGATATCATATAGCTATACAAGAAACTCGGCACCTGTTGAGTCTTAAGTAGACTTAGCTGAATCAAGTCAATCTCGGCACCTATTGAGTCAACACCGTTTTTCTTTTTATTCTTTCTTATTTCATGCTGTGGGAAGAAGTGAGAGGCTTCTGGGGTCCTATTGACTGATTTTAAAAGATCAGAACCACATTTTGTGCAAGATTTAAGCATTCAAACATTGGAGGTGTTATTCATTGGACATGGTAAAAAATAAATGCGGCCACCTATTACTACTTAGATTCATTCTTAGTAGTTATAACTTATAATGCATGTTTTAAAATTCTATTTTTATAGCACAGCATCTTCCATTTCTTAAAGATTTTTCAATCATTTTCACAAATTGAAAGCGCTCTTGGGGCTCTAGGATGTGACTCGGTACAGCTTGGTCGCTCCACGCAACTCAACAGAGCCGTGTTGACTCAAGTGGCCTGAGTGCCACGAGTCCAAGTTTTAAAACCTTGAATATAGCAGCTTTCTCAAAATGCCAGCAAATGTCAGACTCAGAGACTAGACAGTGGAAATGGGGGCAGGATCTGGAAGAACCAAGTGCAGGAGCAGAATCTTGGATAGAATCTTTTGTTAAACAAAATGCATAGCATAAGGAAAAGATCATGTTGCATCTTAGGCAGTACAAATGCACCTTAGATGACTGAAAAAGGTTCTGAAAGAATATGAATGAAAACCTGATAAATAATTGACTGAAATGTTACCCGATACGAGTAGTAGATTAGAAGAAGAAAACCATTCAGAACAAGATAACTGCAACGCAAAAAGCTCAAACATGACTTTTTTGTGAGACATGCATTATTTGAAATTCATGGAAGAGATGCTCACGGTAAAACCCCAGCAAGATTTCCGGCCAGTCCAGAATACAGACCCTTCAAAAAGATTTTTCCACCACCACGAGCTGCCTGGAATGGAGAAATCGCAGATGAACAGGTTACCATAATAATGGGAAAAAATCTGAAGAAATTTAGATAAGCAGTAAGCAATATCTTATCAAACAAACAGGCATTAATATGCTATGATATGTAAGCCGCCGCTGCATCTACGTGCTTGAACACACACACACAATATATACATATATAGAGAGAGAGGAGATAAATTATTGCTCTCATTATCACATTCTACCTGACCAATCCAATTAAATTTAACAGAGCCATCCAATCCTCTTATCAGTTAAGAGTTTGTACATCCTGCTACCAGGTGGTGCTCTTCATACGTTAAGATTGGCAATATCTTTCAAAACATTCTTTTCTTACAATTAATTTGCTGTTCTGGAGAAGATATGCATACATTTGGCAGCCCACTCAAAACCCAAATCTGGTCATCTTATAATTGGATTCAGTTGGCTTTAGATGCCCACTTCTAAAAGTTATCCATTTTTCAACCTTCGGAGCACTCAGAGAAGATGGATCTTCCATTTGAAACATACAAGCATTTGGGCTTTCTTGCATACAAGGCTGCAACTAAGTGGCACAGTGATAATTGAAAATACACTTACATTGGGGATACGGCTGCTGCTAAGTTTTGGATACCCCACTTGAGGAAGATTGCTGAAATGTGATGTCCCAGAGTATAATTGAGACTGTCACTTTTTTTTCTTCGAATGTCATTAAGGCCTTATGAGAGTTTTTAATAGTCTCAGCGGGAAGAAAGGGGGGGGGGGGGGGGGGGGGGGGTGGATTGAAGAAAAAAATAGTAGGGGAGACATTTCAGTAGCCATCTCTCAATCCACAAAAGTAAACAGTAGAAAAAATGCTGTCATTATTCAGATTTGAAACACTGAAATCTACATATAGAGCCAGGTCTGTTGCCGACACACTGTGCTGTCATTGCCAAGTTATGGACCAGATAAATTGTTTACATAGGAACAGGTTTGGGCTTTAATTTTAATTGGTGGAGTATTGTCATTACTAATTCCAAGTTTGAGGGCTCCAAATGCGGTATTGGTAATTTTACCAGATTGGGTTAAATCAGGCTCAGTCCGGATTGGGTTAAATCAGGCACAGTCAATCTAGGACTTAACCTCCATTTCATAGGAAAAAAAGTGTGTGTGTGTGTGTGTGTGTGTGGTGGATATTGGCTGTTAGGACAACTGTGAATCTGTGATATCTCAACTGAAAGAAGCATGGCCAAAGTTGATTGCAAAGGTCTCACACATAAATATAGAGAAGACTACCAAGAGACCCTTAAATCTGCTGTGAAATTTAACCGTGTTATCTTCTCTTCTTGCCAATAAATTTAAATGTCTTCCACAATTAGGAGTGAAGAATGTCTTCCGGTATGGAGACCTTCAAGAAAAACAATATATGACTGCAACCTGAGTTTGAGTTGGAGCTCTAGGTCTACAAAGAAATGGGCCTGGGTTACCATTTACATACAACAGAAATAAAATGGTAAATGCAAGTGGATATTGGCTGTTAGGACAACTGTGATATCTCAACTGAAAGAAGTTGCCAATAAATTTAAATGCCTTCCACAATTAGGAGTGAAGAATGTCTTCCGGTATGGAGACCTTCAAGAAAAACAATATATGACTGCACAAGGTTTTCAAGTTCATGATGAGATACAGAAGTTTGTAACTTAAAGGATATCTCTTTCTTTTTTTAAATTAACTTAAAGGATATCTCTCAAGAGACTGGTTCAAGAATTTTAATGAAGCACTCTCAAAACTTGGCTTTGAGAGTGGTTCTATCAATCATACTTTAGTTGTAAGAAAAGGATGAAGATATCATGTCTCAACTGTATGTGTTAACGTTTTATGATGGCTCTTTTTCGCTTGATATAATAGCAGAAGAGCATTTTTCCATTCCAGCGGAATGGCGGCTCGCCAAACAAAGACCCTTGAAGTTATCCCGTAGGTTTCATCCAATATTTCATGTTTTATACCTTCAATCAGAGAGTTGGTTAGTGTTCAGTCTAGGGCGTAGCCTTCATAGAACTAGAAAAACAACATCACTCAGGTGTACATTTAAAAAGAACCCTGATAAGCAGTCATGCTTCTCCTTACGGGAAGCCCTCCCTTTCATTGGTGAAGTTTCTCCAACTTCCTGCTGAGAAGAGACACTTCACAATTGTCATACCAATATCCATTGGTGCTCCAGCATTGGCAAAACTGTATGTGTTTATGATTTATGATGGCTCTTTTTCGCTTGCAGCAAGTACCAACTTCCTGCTGAGAAGAGACACTTCGCAATTGTCATACCAATATCCATTGGTGCTCCAGCGTTGGCAAACTTTGAGCGCACAATCAATAACAACAGATGATTAACATATTTACTTATCTTAAACAAACACTAGTTTGTTGCAATTGCTGAATGAAAACAATCTTTTTTTTTTCCCTTTTTCCATTTCATCTATTTACCTGACAAACACCAAAGGGAAATGAGCCTCATTAGGTAATGCTTGAAATTCTCAAATGATTATCTAGGAACAGAAAGACAAACATACAGGTTTTAACATGGTTAACATGCCTGCAGACGTGTCTTTATTGTGTCAATTGGGTATAAAGCTGTCTCCACAACAACGCCTGCAGCACCACCTGCTATAACTCCATCTGCAAAATCCATATTCATGAAGTTAAAGGCATGAAAACTATTATAACATTCTCTACAGAAACATTCCAATACAGTACAACCCGCGTGATAAACATTCTCCACAAGTTGGACATGTGATCAAGACATCCTCTCCTGAATCGCTCATGACCAAAATAACACTATAATCAGAGTAATAATAATTTATACATAATTTTAATTCTAATGTAGTATATACCACATAAAATGCGAAAGAAGTCAAATGGCTTTTCATCCCCAATGGTAACTGATGCAAAAGACTTTGGTGCATCCACACGAGAGTTGAGTGCTTTACTTCTGAATGCATCTGCAAAATCACAATAGCTGTAACTACAAAAGGTACCTTGTTGTATCTGGTGTTTAACATAAATAAATGTCTACACAAGTAAATAAGAGTGATTTGTGCGAACTGAACCAAACAATGAAGGGTAATCCATGTAAGGATGTAGACCAAAAAACCTAACCTAGCACAGGAAAGTTAACTTATATATTACAACTTACAATTAAATAAGTTACTAGGAAAACCCAACCACAATAAAATTTGAGTTGGACCAAATCTTCAACCTTGAGAGAATGCTTTTTACTATTCGAGTTGAACAGGCAGTCTCACGATCTCATCTCAATTTGAATTTTTTCTTTCTTTCTTTCTTTTTTTACTTCTGTATTACAGCCTAGCCATTGAGCATCAACAAAAATACTCATTATAGAGAACAAGTACCTGATGAGATTACCGGAGTGCTTTTACCATCCACCGTCATGACTGGAGAACCCATATGAGGCAGAAAATATTTTACCTTCCACAATAATACAATAAAAATGACACTTAATGACGTGATTTTCGCTCCAAAAAGAACGAAACAAACAAACTGAAGGCGAATGGAAAAAAATTGAAAAAATCTGACTTCATTTGTGTCTTAATAAAAAAAAAATCAAACTTTGTTGAAACCAAGACTTCGTGAAATTTGCTGACTAATAAAGAAATGAAGACTTCGATGAAATTTGCCGACTAGTAGACCATAATTTTGGCAGCATGCAAATAGTGGCAAGTCCCACATTGAGTGCTAAACTTCATTGACAAAGTTTTCCAACAGTTTCATCCCCCATGCATCTCACCTGCCATTCCTAGTTGAGAGAGCGCCCATAAAATATGGATCTTTCGGCAACCGCCAATCACATTTCAGGGTCAAGTGTCACTCATCTGATCACATATATTTAAAGTTTGAAAAAAATAATAATGACAATGACGATGATTATAACAAAAGGGTCTCAATTTCAGGGTGTTCTCTTGTCAACTGTCAACCCAGGTACACATTTTAAAAACCCACTCCCACGTCCCCTCGCGTGAGCACACCTCTGACACATTCAAATATCCAATTCATGGAGGTAGGCTATATGTTTAGGCGACAACGAGGATAATGGGTGGAACAAATGTCACTCTGATCGGATGATCTTAACACTCAATTCTGATTTTTGAAGCCCAACAGACTTTGATAGTTTTCCTTTCCAGGTAACTTTATTTTTGTGGTTGAAACCAAAGGTTGTTAATGGTTTGATCAGTGTCAATTTGATGTGAGGGCCAATTCATCATCAGTAGGGGTGGGTGTATGTGTGTGTGAATAACTTGGATTTGTCAAAGGTGGAAACCCATCATACATGCAAAAGGGCCTTAAATAGAAATGGGTTGATTTGAGGAAACCCCTCAACTCCAGTTTCTTATTCATATGCCTCTGGCCAACAAGGGAAACAACACCTTCAGCACCCTTAACTATCCTTCTACCAAAAACAGCAGCCCCAAATCCCATTATTAATTCCAGTAAACAGACCCTAGTTGATTGTTGCATTATCAAAAAGAACCCAAAATGGCCCAACTACGAACACTTCACTAACGCATTTCTACAAACACATGGATGGGGTGAAAATTCTTCGCTCATTCTTCAATTCGGAAGCCCATTACTTCAGCTTGTGAGCGTATTCTCACATATTACAGTTGGTCTTTGCTGTCTTTGTGAGACAGATAACAGAACAAAGAAAGAAAGAGCATTTTGTATGTGTTTGTGATAAAGCGCACGAGAGTATTCGGTCGGGGATGTAAAGAAAGATACCTGTAAAGGATACTGTTCCGTCTTTCAGAGGGGGGAGTGTTCGAGAATGAGTGGGATTGATGGGGCTTGCTGTTGGCCTTTTGCTGCATTCGAGTGTTTTAGTTGGGTCGGGTTTTGGATAAACTAGTGTTTGGGAGTAATTAGAGTTTGGCTGTTTGGGTTAATGGGTGTGAGTCCTACTAAGTGCTTAAATTATTTTGGGATATTGCCCATACTGGTCCTTAATAAACCAGAAATTCATTGATAAACTATTGAAGTTTAACTATACAGAAATGTGATATTCTAAGGTCTAAGGTCATGCAATATCGCAAACATCGGATTGGGAGATATCATAGGGTCATGTGGTATCGCACCGTTATTGCACGCCCAACTTTGCAGAAAATATTTAAGCTTCACTTGTTCTGGGCAAATGTTGGATCTAAGGCATTGTTTGGTATCTCTACTCTTCCTTTTTTATAGACCCATCAAAATAGAGTCATTAAAAACATGTCATATATAAAAATAAAAAAAGATGCTAGAATCAAAAGAAGTATTTGATAATGCAAGGATCTACGTTAAATAGACTTTTTTTATATTAATAGTTGAAAGTTTTTTAAAAATTTCTCGAGATCCACAATGTATCAAGCCTTGAAAATTGACCCTATGATCATGTCGAGCCTTCTAAAGATATCTAACGGTTTGGTTCTTGTGTTTGGGGCCCATATAATTCAGAAAATTACATCAAACGGATCACTTTTTTGCACATATCTAGAGATTGGTGATAATCCAACGGTTGAGATTTGGTCTTATGGTCGTGTTTGATCTTATGAGCATTTCCAATGATTTGGATATTGATTTACACTCCCATAAATAAATAAATAAATAAATAAAAAGAAATATGTCACTGCTCATGGACAAATCCCAAGCATAATACATCAATAGCTGATACCGTTTTGCAAATATCTTAAGAACTACAAGGTATCAAGCCTTGAAAATTGACCACATAATCGTTTTCAGTCTTCCAAAGAGATCCAACGGTTTGGATCTTGCATTTGGGGCCCATAAATTCCAAAACATTACATCTAATGACTCACATTCTTGCACATATCTTGAGATTGGTAATGACCCAATGGCTGAAATTTGGTTCCATTGCCGTGTATGATCCTATGAACATCTTCAATGGTTTGGATCTTGATTTACACTTTTATATTTTGAAAAAAAAAATGGACTAGGGCATGAAATGGGCTAGGAACATTGTTCACCCGCCTCTATTTTCTTTTCATTTACTTTCTATATGCTTCAAATGATGGCGGTGAGGAATAGAGGCATTGCCTCTGCTTCTCTACACCATTTAGAGGCTGTCAAATGCTTCCAAACGCCTATTTCCTCAAAATCTCTACCTGATTTAGAGATTTTAAGAAATATAGGCAAAAAATAGTGATGCCAAATAGGGGCTAAAAGCAGCTGTACGGGCAAATATCCCAATTATTTTTTAAAAAAAAATATCCGAGAGGAAAATAGAGGAATGGGGGAGGGAGGAAGAAAGAGGGAGAGTGGGGAGGGAGGCCGCTGGTTGCCGGCCGGGGATCCCTCCTCGCTGGAGACTGAGAGGGTGGAGGGGGAGGGATAGTTTAGGAAATGATTTTTTTTTCTGTGTGGAGAGACATTTTTGTAGTACCAATAGAACTCCCCTAATTTTAATAATGTTGGCGGAAGGCACTAAACGAGTGATACCGTTGTTTGGATTCGCCCGCCCACAAACGATGTCGTCATTTGCTCTTCTTTTTCTTCTTCCCCGCTCTATTTAGGACATGCATATTTGAGCCCTGAATATTGAATATGTGGCTGATTTCACATACCTAGTAGGGGCGTACATCGGGTCGGGTTCCGGGTTATCGGGCCGGATTTGACCCGACCCGATTAGTTTATGCACACCGGGAACCCGACCGAATGCCCGGTTAGCTATAGCCGGGTTTGTCGGGTTCGGGTTACCGGGTTACCGGATAACCCGGTTACAAATTTTAAGATTTTTTTTTTTTTTCAATCTGAATCTGTTTTTTTTATTTTTATGCCATTACTGCGGGGTTAGCAACTTAGCCTAGCCCTCAAGATATTCCACATCTTTTCACCAAATTTATATAATTATATGCACCCGGCGTTGGTGATGGTAATATCTTAACTAAACAAGTTATTGTGAGTTAGCCTTTGATTGTCAAGTTGATTCTGCAACTCAGCACCACTTGGCTGATGTTGGCCTGCACCTCTTTCAGCTTTTTGAGATATCCTTGATATCTGATCGACCACATTCAAGAGAACAAAAATTACAATTAAGTTATCAGGTAAATAGTTGATTTGATAAAATGCATGGAGATAAATAACAACTTCTGTGAAATGAAGATTTCCTCATCTAAATCCAAGTTTAACCACAAAACTTTCCACAAAACTTTATTTCAAGTTTTCAATTGCATCACAGCATCAGGCGACAAGCATCAGCTAATTAGTATATAAAAGTTATTTTTTAAATATTTTTTTGTAACCGGGTTATCGGGTCACCCGATAACCCGATTAACTAAAAATCCTTAACCCGGCACCCGGTTCGGATTAGTATGTTCCGGGTCGGGTTTGACCCGACCCGGTATAAGACCATGTTACACCCACCCGAATACGTCCGGGTCGGGTCGGGTTACCGGGTCGGTCCGGGTTTGGAAACCCGGTGTACACCCCTAATACCTAGTTTCAATATAGATTTTCTCTACCTCTCTCGTGCATAGTAGAACTGACTTCTTCCCAGAATTGTTCAAAACCCCCCTTTAAGCAAGTGACGATTTAAAGTTATTTTTACAACACCCTCGCTCCCATCAAAAACCTAAATATGATCCATCCGCAGGCACTTTGATCTATGGCCCTCAAATTTAACGAATTTAGATAAAAAAAACACATTTTTAGGACTTCAATTCAATGGTCAATCCTATTTGGATGGATGTAAAAAAAAATGTGGGACTCGAACATTTGAGAGGGAGAAGGGTGAGGGGAGTAGTGGTTGGATGGATCATAGTGGGCCCCACAAGGGAGGCTACATGGGCCCTCTCCATGTCGCTATCCACAGCAAAGGGCCCAGCAGAGGGCCAGGCTATATGTTTGTCGTGTGACCTTCCTTGTGGGGCCTACCTATAATCCACCCAACCCTCCAATTCACTATCCATCTCTTCCCACCTAAAATATAACCAGATCCAACTTTTTCACACAAATGAGATTGACCGTTGAATCGACATAAAAAAAATAAATAATAAATAAAATAATATCTTTTAACAGCTAAATTTAAAGTCTATTGATCGAGGAGTTACGATGATTCAACATATTTGAAATTTTGCACACAAGTGGGTCCCATCCAGTTCTTTCAAACCCCCAACTTTTTTTTAATTTCTGTGGCCTCCTGTTGGCCTAAGAAAGAAGGCCAATGAGGATGCGTAGGAGAGGAGTTCCATCATAGATATTTCAATTAAAGAAAGCCAAAGTTCAGGATGACCACAGCGCATCTCTGCCCAAAAGAAGACGAAAAAAAGAGAGAAAGTTCTGATTAGCGTTTTTCACTAAGTTCTGATTAGCCCTTTTCAAAAGTGATTGATCCTTCATATTTAATAGAGGGAGACATTGTCTCCATTTAATATATCAGTAATTGGCCACTTAGAAGTTGAAGGGCCATGTCTCCAGCAAAATCCTTTTGCCTTTCAAAACAAGGACTGAGCTTGGCTCTGTGCAACCCGAGCCATGCCTAATCCTGAAGCATATAATAGGATGTGCCGGACACACTTCGGTCAGACCTGCCCAGTCCATTTCCATCGCTATCTAAATTTAGGACCTGATTTTTTATTAGAATTCCTAATAGGATATGGGATGTTGGTTTTCTTTTTCTTTTTTTATATGATGTGACATCTTGACCCCCGGCATTTCCAAATGCCTTAGTTTTTTCTTTCCAAGCAAAATTTTAGAATTCCAGTCATTTGAAAAGGTCTCAAATGACTTTTGAGAATTCAGGAATTCTAACCCCTTTGTATTTTTGTGGAATTTCTAAGTGCTCAAGTACAATAAAACATTCAAGAATTCCACATTGTCTGGAAATTTAGAAATTTTCGAAATAGGAATTCCTTAAATTCTAGTAAAGAAACTTGCCCCAGTAATATATACTTGAACTCGGGTGAGACTAGAAAGATCTTGCTACATCCTGGCTCATAAAACCATCATACTTAGCCCGTGTTTGGCACCTCTATTTCCAGCCTCTATTTGTCTAAATGTCTAAAGCGGACAAAGGTTAAGAAAATAAGAGCGTTTGGCACAACATTCTGGCCTCTATCCGTTTTAGACATTTAGAGGCAAATCCTCTAAAATCCAAATGCTAAAAAAGTGGGCAGCTGAAAAATAGAGCTTTGGCCTCTTCTTTGTATGACTCTTTTTTTTTTATGGCTCTACTTTTTACTGCGTCTGTCAGAAAAATAGTAGAGATACCAAAGATGGCCTTAGATTAAAACATGAGCCCAGTTGTGCAAACCCACTTATCTTTTTGGCCATTGTAACTTGAGGTCTTTTTTTTTTTTTTTGGCTAACGGAGGGTTTTAAACTCTTTCGGTTGGACTAATCCTTTCGGGCCTAGAGAGAAGCCGGATAAAACCCCTGTGGCACCTACGTGGTAGCACAAGTGAACTCAACCTTCGATTTTTAAAAAGGAGGGAACCGGGATCAATACCAAAACCTCTAATTTCGAAAGATGGAGAAACCGGATCCTCACGACTTGACCAGGTGATTGACTCTTTTTTATCAAAAGAGGGCGGAATGAAGGCAACTTAAATATTCCTGGCATTCTCACCATTTGTCTGGGAATCATTGCCTAGCCCCTTTTCCAAAAGTGAAAAAAACAAAGGTTTTTAGGTAACGTTTGGTTCGCTGTAATGAAGGTCGGAATGGAATGGTAATTCCAATGGAATGATCATTATAGCGTTTGGTTCGCAAGAAAGTGGCAGAATGATCATTACCTCCGGAATCCCCATCGCCTTATGTAGAGGAATGACTATTCCACTGGGGAGGCAGAGGAATGGCTATTCCATTTCTTTGTAAATTTTTATTGAGACCAAAATACTCCTCCACGGGCGATGATGACTAAATCAAAGACAGCCCCAAGGCAGGCCCCCTTCCTGATCTTCTTCTCCGATGTTCACTGCTTCTCTGGTCTACATGGCGGCTACCACCTATCTCTATCTGCAACTGGAACCTAAGAAAACCATGTCGTCCTCCTCCGACGATCAGAATAACGAACCCAGCCACTATCCACAGAGATTCTCTGCGATCTTCTTCAATGCCAGTGGCCCACAAGAGATCTGTTCGATCTCTTCTTCTCCAACAGAAGACTAGGTCCTCTGTTTTCTGATCTACTTCACTGTTCGCGGCATCTACAACTCGAATCGATCCCAGGCTTCTTCTCCTCTGATCTCTGCAACCTTCTGGTGACGAGTGGCCCATCGATCAGATCAACTCCTATTTGATCTGCAACAGCCTGAGAACGTCTGATTACATCTTCTCCGATCATCCCGAGCACTGCAACAAAGCGTCGCTTCTCCGGGACCGATCTACAAATCGAACCGGAATCCTTTCAATATAGAATTATAAAACATTCAAATCTGCAACTGCAACTGCAACTATTCTCGTCCTTCGTCCCGTCTTGCGAAGCGCTCGCGATCATCGATTTGGACAAGGGAGGGCGGAGGAGACGCCACCGTGGCCGTGCTCCATGTCGACGACGGCGAAGTCGTGGCCGGCAAGGCCGGTGATCTCGGCGATGGTGGGGGAGAAGCTGAGGAGGAAGATGCCGTAGAGGGTTTCACCTCCGGCGAGGCGAGATTTGAGAGTGTTGGGGCGGGAGGGGGAGATCGGACGGTGAGGATTTGGCGGAGATGGGGTGATGGGTGGTAGTGGGGTTTTGGAGATGGATGGTTGGATTTGGGGTTTTGTGGAGATGGGGAGGTGGACGAGGAGGAGGGTATTTTGGTCCGTCTTATGTAAATTTTATTTCATTTCGGGCATGAGGATATTTTGGTCCGTCTTATGTAAATTTTATTTCATTTCGGGCATCATTTCAGCGTACCAAACGCAAGAACGGGAATAAAAATTCCATTACTGGATTGATTCTTCAGTCCAACCAAACGTTGGAATGGAAATGACCATTCCTGCCTCGTTCCATTCCAGACTAATTCCACATTCCATTCCATTCATGCTTAAAACCATTCCAGCGAATCAAACGCTACCTTACATTTTTAAAGATTTCAAGGACAAGCCAAAATAATTGCAATCATTATGAACTTAGTGCCCACGACATCGAGCATTAGAACATTCACGAGTAAAACATGGGGTTTAAGCATTCCATTTTACTTTCACTTTGCCGGCTGTCAGTTCTTTCTATTTCATCAATCCAAGTCAAGTTGCTTTTATTTTATTGACTTCTTATCTCATTTCAACTTATTTTTACATACATTTCAACTTATTTATATAAAAACTAACACTTTTTTACTTTTCTACCCTTGACATGTAGGGTTGTAAACGGTTCGGTTCCGGTCCGGGTCCAGGGTGAAACCGGAATAATTTTATAAGAAGAGGAACCAGACCCGGTTTGGAACTAGAAAACTGGTTCCGGAACCGGAACCGATAATATTAATGGGAACCAGAATCGGAACCGAAACCGTTTATGAGACGGGTCTAGTTTCGGTTCCAGGTCTAGACTAATACTTGTATTTTTCTTTTTTTAAAAATTATGCTTTTTCACATTTCAATTGGATCACGTACATGCAAACACTAATGTGACATTTTGTCTATCGATAATAGACACTTTTAACCAAAAGCTCAGAAATCACATCCAAACTGATAATGAGATGTAGAAAAGTAAAAAGAGTTATGTTCTCACATACTAAAGTTATCTTATGTTAGTGTATATTGGGTCGGATCCCGGGTCCACGGGTCTGAGCCACTGTGGATCCGGAACCGGACCGTTTAGGTATCGGTTAAAAAAAAAAAGGATCTAGAACCGGAACTATTTTCTTATCGGTACCAAAATAAGGACCCAGACCCGGATCCTAACGGGTCGGAACCTTCAGGTAATCGGAGAATCGGGGACCCATTTACAACCCTATTGACACGATCATAATCATCTTCACTTACTTTTACTTTCTTATTAAAATTTTCAAACATGCCCTTTAATAAATTATGGTGTTTTTTCTCCTACTTATTGAAGTGACCAGCTCGGATTGCCTAAGATAGCAATGAGTTGGGTTTAAATAGAGGGGCATATTTGGTATTAGTTTATTAATAAAGTAGTAGAAGGTAAGGGGGCGTGTTATCGAACCCCATTAAGCCCTTTTTTTTATTATTTTTATATTTTAGAATTTTAAATTGGACTGACCCAAATACAAACAGAGCAGATTCGATATCCTATATCAGTGAATATCAATGAGGGGTGACTTGCAATTTACTGCGACCTATATCAAGCTGCCCCATTGCCATTCCTACCAACTATAGTTATCAATATCGTATTGGATCTCATTTCAAATTGGCCTCCAAAATGATGAGTTTCAGCTGATTAAAATTTTCGACGAAATGTTTTGAATTACATTTTTGAAAAATGTATAATAATTTTTTTTTGTTAATGGAGGGTTCCCAATCATTTGGGCTGTACTATTACCTCCGGGCCCAGAGAGAAGCCAAGTAAAACTCGTGTGGGCTCTAGGTGGTAGTACAAATGGACTCAACCTTCGATTCCTGAAGAGGAGGGAACAGGGATCGATACCAAGACCTCTAGTTTCGAAAAAGGGAAGAAGCGTGGTCATGACCACTCGGCCAACCCCTTGGGGTTAAAAAGAAATTATAATAACAAACATGTAGAAAGATAAAAAAAAATAAAACAATGATTATGGACTTAATCTATTCTAGTAACCTTTTAAAATTACATTTTGAGAAAATATAAGAAATACAAACTATATATATATAGAAAAAGTGAAAAAAAATAATTATATCAAATATCATTTTGGGCAAAATATTACATTTTGATTGAAGGAGAATATTCCTATGCATTTATTTCTCACCAAAGGGTGAGGGACACTCCCCTTTTTGGGAAGTCTTAAATACATAGAGAGTATTATTATATATTTAAAAAATCACTTTTATATTTAAAAATTTTCAAAAATATGTATGTCCTCACTCTATAATAAGAGATAAATGTACTTGAATATTTTTCTCCATCAAAATCTAAAATTTCGACCAAAACTGGCCAAGATTTAAGTTGAAAAGTTTTAGTTCTAATTTCATTTCCACCGTCTATCCGAAATGCACATAAATAAAACGAAATTAATAACTATGCTGTCTGTGACTCTGTGTCCAATATATGTTTCCGGCCCAGCAACCGACTTCATTCTAAGCTTGACCCTCGTTTTTGTCGTAAGTCGGGCCCACACGTTCGTCACAACAACTATCCACCAGATTCTCCACGTGTCCACATTTCGTGCACCCAAACCATCCACGTGTCAAACCCTTACAGGCTAACGCAACCGACGTGCCTCTTTTTCAACCCTTGTTCTTCCACGAAAGCTGCGACGAAAAACAGAGCTTATAAGAAACCAATCCAAATCCCAAACCGAATGAAGCTGTTTACGGGAAGTCTGCAACTGGTACTCAAACTCTCGCTTCATCACCGTCCATCAAGCCCCAATCTCTCCATCATCCGACACGTGTGCTCATCTCAGCTGTCCCTTACACGGTAGGCCCACCTCTATCGATCTTGATAGCCATACATACAGCCCTCATTGATTTCTTGTCGGCATGTCATCAGCAGTTTTGGCTGCCAGAAAAAAAACTATCGCTTTCAAGTTTCAACAGAAGAAAGATTCAAGAATCTTGGGATTCTAAACAAATCTTGTCCAACCAAACAAACACGAACGAGAAAAGTACAGAAACTGTTGCTTTCTCTGTAAGGATTCTCTCTCAATTAAGTAATCTCACATTTTTTTCTTCAAAAAGGGCTTTTTACTCTTTCTTCTAAACTTAGACAATCCAAATCAGTTTGCTTTTGTTCTTGTTTTATCCCTCTAATTTTAGTGAGAGATTGAAAGGTTCTATTCAATTGAAGAGATTTTAGAAGGAAATAAAGAATACCCAATTTGATTTAGGTTTAGGGCAATTCAGAATAATTGTTGAAATTTTGAGAAAATACACAGTTCTTCTGTTTTTTCCCTCTTTTTTTTAGTGAGATTGAAAGTTCTAGTCATTTGACGAATTTTAGAAGGAAATAAAGAAGACCCAAAGACCCAATTCGATTAGGTTTAGGGTATTTTAAAAGAATTGTTGAGTTTTTTAAAAGAGTCAGTTCAAGTGGTTGCATTTCAGAAGATTTGGTGTAAGATTTCTTTTTTTTTTTTTAATTGAAAGTTTGAATCTTTCTTGATTGATTTGAAAGATCCGGCGAATTTCGGGTTTTGGTGGGTTGTTGGTTTTCTTTTTTACATTTTAGAATGGTGGCGGTGGAGGTTGGTAATTCCATGGACGGAGAAGCGAGAATTCCAGGAGACGCGAGGAAAATTCTGCATTCTCTGGCGTCGAATTGGAGCGATGTCGTGGATTCGAAGGCGCTGGAGGTGATTCCGATCAAGGGGGCGATGACGAATGAGGTTTTTCAGATCCATTGGCCAACAGATGGAGGAGAGCTACCAAGGAAGGTTCTGATGCGGATTTATGGCGAGGGGGTCGATGTGTTCTTTGACAGGAATGACGAGATCAGGACGTTTGAGTGCATGTCGAAGCACGGACAGGGGCCTCGCCTCTTGGGTCGGTTTTCAACTGGGCGGGTTGAGGAGTTCATTCATGCAAGGGTATGTAATTCTTCTCTGTGAAATCCGTATCCTGTTTGGTTTATTGATGAGTGGTTTTTGAAACTTATTTGGGTGTTTCATGAGGTGGGGTGCAAAAGAAAGGGGTCCTTGAAATTGTTTGGATAGGGAATTGAACTGATTGTTGTATCTGCCTTTGTGAATTTCTTTTTGAGAAATTATACTGATTTTTATAATTTGATTGAGGATTGTGTTGTGACTTATGATCATCAAGATTGTATGTAGTAGACTGGTTAAGAATTTTTTCTTTTTGAACTAGAATTTATGAATGAAACCAAACTAGACCCTTATACCAGCATACTTTACAAGTAAAGAAATGCATCTGGATATGTCCATGAAAACTAGTTTAAATACAAATTAGTAGTAAGGTAGAGCTTCCAGACACAGGCTTCTTCCATTTTTGTCTTGATTTTTTTTTTTTAATTGTCAAAGGGTCTTTCAATCTTTTCTATGTTGAACATGAGTGGGGTTTATGAATATAATACACCTCATATGGTTTTGACTTTCTTGGACACTACCATTTCTAGGAAGAATTATTGCAGCTTTCATGGTGGCATGTTTTGTTTGTTCAATAAAAATCAAAATAATCTCGAAATAACAAAAAAATCCTTTGGCCTGCTATCTACTAAGGCAAAATTTTTAATATGTTATGCTATACTGATGGAGGATGTTGTCTTTCTTGTCTTTACGTCTTCTAGACGCTCTCGGCGCCTGATCTGAGAGACCCAGAAATAGCTGCTCTTATTGCTGTGAAAATGAGGGAGTTCCATGATCTTGACATGCCTGGTCCACGAAAGGTACTACTGTGGGACAGACTAAGGTATACTTTTTTTTTTTTAATATCTAAAGATTATTTATCTTTTTATTTTTTGCATAAATGTGAATCTGAACTCTACTTACTCATTGTGGCAGAAGCTGGCTTAATGCAGCCAAGCATGTGTGCCCCCCAGAAGAAGCTGCAGAATTTCGCTTGGATACACTAGATGTGGAAATTGCTACTCTGGAAAGTAAATTGTCTGGGGAAAATCAGAGATTCGGGTTCTGCCACAATGATTTGCAGTATGGCAATATAATGATTGACGAAGAAACCAGATCAGTGACTATGATTGTAAGTACCCTCCTTTATGTGCAAATATGTGGAATCCTTTTATCTATGTTTTATCCTCACCTACTCTTTGATCAGGAGGATTTTTACTGGAATTCCTTTTATCCAAAATATTAAAAAGGTGTCAGTGGCCGTCAAACACCTTCCTGCACCATCAAAAAGAGAAAAAAAAAAAAAAAAGGAAGAAAAACTCTTAAGACTACCCTGTTTGATGTGATGGGGATAATTCCGAATTCTAGCAGGTTTTATTGATGTGAATGGTTTTTCTTTTAGCCCCTTAAATTGTCGAAATCTGGCATTGAAAATGTTATTTGATTCAGCATGGAAGCAATGGGAGAATTTAGGGTAGACTTTTGAAGTTTCCCAACATGAATTCCCAAACTACCGATAAAAAAGAAGCATTTCCCAAATTTCTAGGGGATGTTATACATGAGAAACTGATCCATTCCATAGAACTTTGCAGCACATGGAAAGGAGTTCTTATTGTTTGGTTCATAGTGGAAAGTCCCCCAAAACATTTTTGTATCCCAGGATATTCCAGTCTTCCAAGAGTGAGCAAATTCAACCCTTTTGATAGAGATATAATAGGGTTAAGGTTATTGTGGAAGTATGCAAATCATAATAAGATGCTTTTTTATTATAATTGTTAAAAACAAAACAGCAAAGATAAAGTAGAATTTCAGTTTATAATGATAACTGTCAAATCACTATAAGATCGCAATATACATGTAGTTATGATGGGAGTTTATATCTTTGTAGAAGGAGAAGGTTGGTTCTTCTCATGCAAGTGCTTGAAATGACAAGACAAAATATCCTAGCATTTAGTGGGTAATTGATGATACTATACACCACTGCATTCTGCATGTTGCTGCAAGCGCACATGTACTCATTTGCGTCTACAGATATGGGCACACATGGTGGTGTCAGTGTGACTCATTTGTGTCTACAGGTTGTGGGCACACATGCTGGTGTGACTTATTTCTATTATGTACATCATTTCTAAAGTAAGGGAATTAAGAGCTAATCAAAACAAAGCTGCTTCTTATCACATATTTAGATGATATTGGTCCAAAATGATATGAGAGTGATATTGGTCCAAAATGATATGAGAGAGAGAGAGAGAGGAGAGAGAGAGGAGAGAGAGAGAGAGAGAGAGAGAGAGAGAGAGAGAGAGAGAGAGAGAGAGAGAGAGAGGCTTTCTGGTTTCTAAGATGAGATCTTTTTTTTTGCAGATAGATGAGATCTTATTGCCAAAGCTGTTTCTAATAACATTTTTAGATGATTCTGATCACAATAAGATATAAATGATGACTGAAAAGCTTTGATTCCGGATATTCGTAGTGATGAAAATCACGAACATACTGCAAATTTTATTTGCATTACACTAATTAGCAATTTGAACCGAACTGATCTACCTGGCCTGGAGATTTCTATGAGCTATCTTTTATGTTTTTTTTTATTTTATTTAAATTATTTCTCTTTTTTGTACAGACTATGCCAACCTTTTGTGAAACTTTGTGTTACTGAATTCATTATTCAAATTTTGCCTTTTTATAGGACTATGAGTATGCAAGTTACAACTTTGTTGCATATGATATTGCAAATCACTTCTGCGAGATGACTGCTGACTATCATACTGAAACACCTCATCTTTTGGACTACAACAAATACCCAGGTTGGTGTCCTTGCTTTCTATTGTTTCTATGTATTGATTGCTTATGGTTATTTAACAGATAAATCAGATAAAAAATGACATATTAAGTTCAATTCCATACCGAGTCTAAATATTCATACTTCTACTTTTTAATGCAAATAGATTATGAAGAACGCAGAAGATTTGTGTTTAAATATCTGAGTTCCTCAGGTAAATTCTCCTCCTCCTCCATGGCATTATGTCTGTTTATGTTATATGCATCTGTTTTGGTGTATATAATAAGGGTTCTTTTCCAATGAAAGTTTGTTGGGTCTTATCATTTCACAATTCAAGAGGAAGTGTGAATGTGAAACGTGTGTTAGTGACCTTGCAAGTTGCACGCACAATCTAGGTAGGAGTCAATTACTGTAAATTTGATGCATGCATACTTGTATTGGTATCCAAGCGGTTGGATGAATGAAATAAACTCGGACCATTTTAACTCTAGGTACGATTAGAAATTACCGTACTGTACACCAACCAGTTAGCATTAGTTTACCAAAAAAAAAAAGGTGTGCCAGTGAGAAAGAATAAGCCCTTATCTGGAGTCCCTGGGTTCCGAAAAGAATCTAGCTTCCACCTGTGCAAGATCCGAAAGAACCAGTGCCTCTTTGCAAGAAAAGAAACCCTGTGTTTTTGCGGATGATGCACACGACTTTCCTTTCACAAGTCTATTTCAAAGTGGGGTACTTTTGGTAAACCTTAACATAGAATAGTGATGCAGCAGCAATAATATGTCATGGCAACAAGACTCGTGGGCCACTTTCTTTATTATATATACAACAATGTAGAGATTGGTAATCTCAGATTAGAATTGAGTTAATAGAATTCCCTATGTGGATTTTTTCATTGGAGACTGTTTCTTCTTCGAGTGATTGTTCTTCGGAACCCTAATCGTGCCCTGGCACTTGCGATCGTATCAACGATTGCATCAAACAGTTGAGATCCTATTAGTGGGCCCACATGAATCAGGCTATGAACCTAATAGCTCTATTACTATTACAATACATCTCATACACAATGGTAAGAGTGTAGGGAAAATTTCCATCTCCCCTTTATGGAGGATAGATCTAAAACAACTAATCAAGTTTATTAAAATAAATTTATGATATTTTACAATCTCGTAAAGATAGTATAGCATCTAGCTTTACGAAAGTGTATTGCATGTGTGCACTAAATTGCGTAACCCCTCGTCTTGACAAATGAGACATGCAAGTAACAGTGTCTTGACAAATGAGACATGCAAGTAACAGTGTTAACACAAGCTAGAAGAGCTCTGCCATTTGATCGTTTTATATGTTGCAAGTTTAAATGGACTTTATACAGTTGCTGGGTCCTCACAAAAGATGTGATGCAAAGTTTTTTATTAAGGGCGCTTTTGTGTAGGGAGTTTTCTGTGGAAGTACAAGTCTTGTTTCCGCAAGATACTAATTTTGGTTGTTCGGTGCAGCAAGACTGCGAAAATCCCTATTCTTGTGGGATTTTCCTTCGTGAGATATGAAACCCATGTCCGACCTTACACAAAGAAGCCCTAAATATACAATAAGTTAAACCTAATTCACATATGATTGATCTATGACTTTGCAATTGTTGATACATTTGAACTGCCTCTGACATTGCATCCTTCTCAGGCTCTGTAAAACAAAAGCCCTTTATTCTGACACATTTTGTTCGTTCTTGATAGGCGATGAACCTAGTGACCCTGAAATTGAGCAGCTGCTTGAGGATGTTGAGAAGTACACTCTCGCAAGCCATCTGGTTTGGGGCCTTTGGGGAATAATTTCGGTACTGATGACCCCCCCATTTATGATTTACTTACTGTTTATTTCTAAGCATTTGTTTGCAGTAGTAACTGTGTTGCTTGTCCTCCTGTATGTAGGAACATGTAAATGATATTGACTTTGATTACATGGAGTATGCAAGGCAGAGGTTTCAGCAGTATTGGTTGCGGAAGCCTGGGCTATTAGGTTCTGGAGATCCCTGATGTGGGCAGATCACTTACAAAGTTAGCGCTTCTTTGTTTACTTCACGTGTTACATGGCACAAGGGCAGATCACTTGCAAAGTCACTTCACGTGTTACATGGCACAACATCCTGTAAATATATACATTTGTAATGGTAATAATGGAACTGTGATATGAATTTGGCATGCGTTTTATGGTGCAACAATAATACAGTGCATTCACATTTATCATGCAACAATAATAAGTAATATTGTTCGAGTGGATGAGAATGTTGGTTGTTGGCATCTGTATATATACCTTCTTACTGGCTTTACATCCTTGTATGATGTTTTAACCTTAGTTGGGTCAAATGCTTGCATGTGGGCCCCGCTTGTTCCCAAACTTCAGTTGTGTGACTTGTATCCTTTGTGCATTTGTTGAATGGCAACTTTCAGAAAATTTGAATCTGATCGAGCAGAAAATTCTATTTATCATGTACTTCCAGCTGGGTGCATCGCTTACATTAGTTATGTCTTCAACTGAAACAATCCAGCGATGCACTGTGGATAAATCCCACTTGAAGTGCAACCTGTTTTATATTGGCACTTTGAGGCATGCTCGTCTTTAGTATCTCTTTCTGTGGAAAGGGGAGGGGTTGAAGATTGAGGAATTCAGGGTGTTAGTATACACCGTTCGGATTTCCTTCCTTGTTTCACCTTTCTTACAAGAGAAAGGTTGTAGATTTATCTTCTGCAGTAATCAATTTTTATGACCATTATGATGGCACCAGTTCACTCACCACCAAAGTCTCACCCCCTTTTACTTCTTGTGGAAAGATTATAGTACGTTTTTTTTTTTTTGCAATGAGAGGGTATAAGATTTGGATAAGATGTGCTTGGATGCAAAGAGTCATGACAGCCCACTGAATGTATTGATGAAACAGTTAGATTATAAGGGCATGTTTGTGTAACCATTTTCCGTGGGAAAATTTCCAGTTTTCCATGGAGCAAGTGTAACACAGTGATGTGGAAGTAGACTTCCTCAGTTGTACGGTTTTCCTCAAAAAGTGCGGAAATAGAATTCCGATAGGTGGGGTTCGGACTTCACTTCCACGGAAAAATCGACCCCCATATAAAAGACCCTTTTCCTGTACGAATGCCTTCGATCGATCTGCTAGAAGACCTTGCTAGCTCTGGCGATTTCTGGCTCCATCTCCACCCGTGCTCTGGCAATCTTCTCCTGCTCGTGTGATCTGGCCATTTTTATGTATTGACTTGTGAATCAGACTCGAAGAATATCAGGAAGCTTGGCGATCTCATCTTCCACCTGGCTGAACTCCTTCACCTGTACCGAGCTCCATCCCAGGCCACACCAATGGCGATCTCCATCTCCGCCTAAATGGGACTCTTCATCATCTCCATCTACGCCTGAATGGGACTCCTCACCACCGCCATCTCCCTCTAACCCTATCCTAAATCAAACACCATTCCCATTATTCAAAATCCCAAACACTAATCCTAATCCTAACCTAATCCGACTACATCTCTCTCGTCATGCTTCCTAATCACTTCATACTTTCTCTATTCTGTCTCAATTTCTCTTTCAATTCCTCTTTGTTCTTTAGTTCCTCCCCATCTCGACCACCATGCAATGTGGGCCCATCTTGGATACACAAAGGCCATTGACATAACCTACGACGGGGCTACTGTTGTGTTCAATATAAGGTATGCTGTGTACTTTTTGTTGAATACGTTTGATTTGATTTTTCTGCAATTTGAATTTGCATTGTTGTGTTCCTCTATGTTGTTATTGTTGATTATGTTGGCGTTGATTGTTCTGCTATTGTCAGATTCGATTGGATGATAAACACAGATTGTTGTGTTCCTCTTTTCTATTGTTGTGTTGATCTCTGTTATTGTGGTTTTCATTTTTGCTATCGCTGTGTTCATCTATGCTATTGTTGTTTTCCTCTCTACTGCACCAAACATGAAAATCACCATTTCAATAGAAACAATTATGCACTAAACAAAGATTTTTGGCAGCCACGGAAAACCTTTTCTATGGAATTTATTTACCATAGATTTTGCTGATGTGGCAATTTCTCCATTCCACGGAAATTATATGTACACAAACGTGCCCTAAGTGTAAATGGTTATGTAAGAGGCTGTCGTGGACACACATGGACATTCAGTGAAGAAAAAGAAACGGTGACAATCCCGTATGGAAAGTGAAAAACTCAGGAAATCGAAGGCAATCAGGAATATTTTCTGGTTTATGTTTGCTGTTTAAAGTGCTACAGGGAACTAAAAAGTAAGTGCATTTTGATGATGCCGTGCATTATGTGTGTGATACTTTGGGTGCCAACACCATTCAACCATGTGTATAGGCGAGTTCCAACACACATAATGAAGTTTTGAACTGTCTTTATATCCACTGGATTGAATAAAACCCATCTTCAAAAAGATGTTTGTGCAACCAAGTTGAATAAAACCCATCTTCAAAAAGATGTCTGTGCAACCAAGCTTGTCATTTTATTATTATTATTTTTATCTAAACCTATAAAATTCCAACATTGCACAAATGTGTCTAAGCTAGTTGGACACGTTGGTTTAATGTCTCCCAAAAAATATTTATAGTCCATTAAACCCTTCTTTCAAATGTTTTGACTTTTTTAGTCTTTTTTTTTTATTTGACATCACCATGCATGGCACCAAGCCACCAAAGCAGTATAGATGAATATATTAAAAAAATATAATGATATGAAAATATTAAAAAAATATTATTGGGGAAAATCTAATGGTAATTCATAATCTTTCCTTCTGAAATTTGTGATAGTAGTTTTTGCTTCGGGAAAGCATTCTAGTCCTTAATTTTAGGCTCTCAAAATTGTGTAACTATAGTTAAGAGATATTTATTTTTAATAAAAATCCTTATTCAAGGGGAAAACTATGTCAATTTAGGAATTAGAAAAATTAAGCCGTTTAAAATAAATTCCCTCCCAATATATCGGCTGATTTGTTAAAACATTGTGTTAATGATATTTCTAATTTAATGTCAATCTTACCGTGGAACCAACCTATATTCAGAGTGTATTTATTTTGAATGACTTTAACAAATATTTTCCATAGGTGGACCCATTATAGAGTGAGTTTCAAAAACCTCGTAGGATCCGGACTCTCTCTCACTGTCATATGCTTGACTTGGTCCTTGGATGTCTAAACCAAATTCCCATTTTGTGTCGTCTTGGACCGAATCAAGTAGTTAAAAACTAAAAAACGATAACCACCCAGGCCCAGCAGTACGAGTTGGAGGATGCACACCAACTGTTTGTAAAATGTTCTATGTGGGTTGGCAATTGGCTGAAGAAACTCCCAACTCCCAAGTTGTATCAGTGTTCTAAATGTGAATGCTTCCCACCAGGTGATGGGAATTCTAAATTGATCGATTGCCGTTTGATCACGGTGATCATCCAAGCGGTTAAATCGCGAGGGGGGTTGGTATCGCGCGATCTGTCCCACTATGTGATTGTATTGCCAGATCACATGGAACGCCTGTTTTCCGTTCTTCATTTGTCCAGAGTTTGATTTGTGGTAAGACTTATTATTGTACATTTGATGTAATACGATCCTGGCCCACCCAATAGATCCTAATCAGTTGGATCACAACTGTCTAATGCCAAGTTGCTAACAGCGGCCACCTCTCAGTTGTGGTAGGAAAGGCCTGACTTGGCTGTAAAACTCTTCTTTTATCTCTTTGAAGAACCTGCTAAATGGATGGCTACTTCATTCTGTCCAGGTCATCCAAAATTATGTTGAAAGGAATTGGGAGAGAGTAGTGTCTAGCAGTCTAGGTCATTCATTCTGGGTCTTTCCTATGTACAATTTGCTACATTATATGCACATTGAGACATCTAAACATGTTTATTGTCATAATGCTACCTGTTAGTTTTCTGTTTGTATTTTGGTGATTTATTGGTTATGAATTTAAAGAGGCAGCAATGTTCTTATACAAGTCTCCGCATTTTGGCAGCAAGGGTCGTGCAGTAGACTCTGTGAATGAACCTCACTACAAAAGTTGAAGACTTGAGGAAAACTGGGGGTTGAGAAGTTTTATTCTTTATGCTATTTGGTTGGAAATGGCAAACAGCAAATATGAGTATGTGAAGTCGTTTGAAAGCAATGACAAACTCATGCCTTCAACTTGGATTGTTGTTAGAATTGATGGTCGCGGGTTCAAAAAGTAAGATTACTATTCTTTATATAAATTTAGTTTTATGTGTCACTGATATTTTCGTTGGATGCGTATTATTACATTTGTTAGAGATGGATGGAATGTATCAGTATGAATGTGCAGTCATGACACATCTTCTTCAATTTAGCCTTAAAATCCAGGATATAAATTTAACCCACTTCAAGTTGGGTTTGGAAAGTAGAGATGTCAATGGGGTGGGGCGGAGCGGGTCCTGGTTAGGGTTAATTGAATCCATACCTGATGTAGGTCTGAATGGGTCTAGCCCATACCAGCGAGGACCTAAATTTAGACCCAAATCTGAGTCCATGCCAAGTCAAAGCAGGCCAAAAAAGGTACAAGTCTTGTTTCCAGTGAACCTAGGCTGCGAGTTGTGATTTCATTTTCGTCTTTTTTTTTTTTACTGATGGCCAATTTCATGTGTTAAATGATGTCCAGATGACTTGAAACTGGATCCATTCAATAGCTTATTCAATTAGCTTTCCATTTAGCCAAAGTCTGTACAATTTTGCCTCATATTAAGAAAGTTCTGGCCAATTTACTTGTAGGATGTTTAAATGGTTAGGATTAAGCTTTCTCTTTTCAGCAGTTTAGGTTGATTAGGTTTCCTTCTTTTACTTGTAAAAGCAATGTAAATGCTATTAGAAAGGGAAGATTCGAATAATATATCTTTTTCTTGGGGATTTGCTGTGGCAACTAGGGAGTTTCATTGACTCTTATTGTGCAAGGTCAGGGCCTTTGCACCATTCAGTTGTGCTCTTATGCCTTTTGCACCACGTTGCACGTACTAGGCTGTTGACTTGGTGATTGTAGTTTTACTCTTTGGGCAACCAAATAGATCGGGTGAGTTTCAACCTCACAACTGTTCATTATCTAGATAAAACTATGGAGGGGTATGGTGTCAGCACATAATCTTGCCTGCATCAATACACAACCTGATTGACATATATCATATCCCAAACCTTGCCTCCCCTGCCCAATTTGTGATTTTTTGTGTTGGTTGGATTGGGTCACGTCATGCAGAAAACAACTACAATTCAAACAACAGGTTGCGCATTTATATATTGAAGAAAACACTTATTCAAATATATTTGCTGGACATTTTTTCTGAGGAAAGCAAGAACATATTTCACCTTTAGTTGGACAGCAAACAGATAACATATCCGGTAAAAATGTCATGCACAGGTTCCTTTGTGAAGAGAAGCTAGAAATAATGTTCCCATTAAAGCTTTGATGCAGGAATCATGTGGGCTAATTTACAGTGTAACTTTTTTTAGTCTTTTAGTTTAGAAAGAAAAAGTACATGCAGTCCCACATATTGGTAGGAAGGGATGTTTAATATTAGGACCAGGAGTACTACAGACTTATAGAGTGTTTGGAGTGTGGACTAAGATAAAGACTGAGTCATTTTGGCACTAAACCAAACCAAACCAAGCCTTTTTTCACTAGGTGGGGTCGGCTATATGGATTTGACGACGCCAATCAAATCTGTTTAGGGCCATGTCCTCCGTTAGATCCATGTAGGCAAGGTCATGTTTATTAGTTTCTTTCCAACTTCTCTTGGGTCTCCCTCTCCCTCTCCTACTCATGGCAATCTCCATGCTTTCACACCTTTTAACAGGTGCCTCCGTTGGACGCCTTCTAACATGGCCGAACCATCTCAGTCGATTTTTTTTCATTTTATCTCCAATCGGTGCTATTCTACTTTGCCCCTAATCTCCTCATTCCTAATCCTATATCTCCTTGTGATCCCGCACATCCATCTTAGCATTCTCATCTCCGCAACTTCCATCTTCTTGACATGATTATGCTTTACTGCCCAACACTCTGATCCATATAACAACGTTGGTCGTACCGCCACCTTTCCTTTAATCTTGAGGGGGACTTTCTAATCACACAAGACCCCCGAAGCACTCCTCCATTTGGTCCACCCGGCCTGAATCCTGTGACTTACATCAGTATCAATCCCTCCATCCTGTTGCACCATAGATCCAAGGTACCTAAAGTTTTCTTTCTCTACAATCTTTTGGCACTAAGCTTATAAATATTTGAGGATGAAAAATGTTGTAGAAGTTCAGTTATTAAAGAGATGGTGGGGACTGGGGAGTGAAATAAACTGGTGGATCAACTACTATTTTCCCCTTTAAAGTTGTGCTCTACTGTTGTGCAGAGGAAGGAGGAGTGTAGGACTCTAGGGCACTATTTATGGCAAAGGTGCCTTACCAAGGATTGCACAGTAGTAAATACAACACTGAATATGGAAGCAATTGTAGAT